>VYZQ01041161.1:211699-221911 GCA_013400655.1 Mystacornis crossleyi | reverse complement strand
CCTGGATCACACACTCATAGCAAGAGCATTTATCTCCAAACATATGAATAAGCTTATTTTGATTAAGTTCACTGCAGATAACCCATGGTCTACTCTGAATCAAAAACATAAAACACACTAACGCTTCACAGACCAAATCAGTTACTTTATGTTTCTCTCAGACCATTCGTTTCTCAGTTATTAACGGATGGCAGAAATTCCCTAATTCTTTGTAAATATTTTGCTGACTTGTCAGGTTTTGGGTTGGTTGGTTGGTTGGTCGGTTTTTTGTGGGTTTGTGGATTTGGGGGGCTTGGGGTTTTTTTTGCTGTAGTGCTTTTAGGAGGTTATGTTGAAAGATTAAACTTGGGCTGTGTTGAGTTTCTCAGTGTACGTAACAGTAGACTACCTACAGTTTGTAGCCTACTGAAGCCACCTGTGGTAATATTTAAAATTCTTTGAAATGCAGAGGATATAGAATAGAAGATGAAATACTGTGCTTGATGCATCCCAGGATGCTAGTGCACACTGCTGGCCCATACTGAGCCTGCTGCTGACCAGCACCCCCAGGTCCCTGTTCTGCAGGGCTGCCCTGTTCTCCAGTCACTTCTCTCCCAATTTATACTTGTCTTTGGAGTATCTTGTGTCTCTCTGTATTGGGTTTACCCGGCAAAGTGTTGGTAGCAGGGTGGGCTGCTGCTGGCCTTTGTGGCTGCCAGCCACATTTCAAGGCTAATGTGGAGGATTTTATCTCCACTTTCCATACAAGTCGATAAAGATATCCACAGTGTGCTTGGCTGAGTCACTCTGAAGCTTTAAATAGCATCATCAGTCTGGCAGAGGGAGCAGGACACGGTGTTTCGGCAATGACAGGCCAGCCAAGGACAATAATGCTCTGTGCAGCTCTCAGTTTTAGAATACAGAGGAGAAGTGTCGGTGACAGGGAGGGGTGCCTGTGAAATGCCTGCCTTGCTCCTGAAAGGGAGCTCTCTGGATATAGTCATGCTTTTATTTCTGTACTGCTGGAAAGTCGTAGCTTGCATAGTGTGGTTTGTCCAGGGTAGATTCTTGGAAGATAATTTTTGTGGGTTATGAACAAGTTCTGTTTCCCAGTATTTCTTGGCTTTGCACTTATACTTCCAGAATTAAAGTCTGAGAATTGGTGGTGGTGTAGTCAGGCTGGACTGATTTTCTCATGGCCAGTTCAGTTTCTTTGCACAGTAAGTGTGCACATCTCAAGGGATGGTTCTTACAGCTATAAGCAGCGCAGATGTAATTTCTTCACAGACTATCACTAATGCTTCCAGTTCCAGCCGTTCACAAGCCAGTGGGGAGCTGGGTATTTCATATGTGGTTCTGTGCCTGCCTCTTCCTCTAGGATGCCCATCAAATGGATAGGCTTTTTGAAGTCACTGTGGTCATTTAAAAAATGTCTCATTTTAAACATTTTCTGATAGGCCTAAGATTCAACAAGTTTGAAGGAGGCTTTTTACACCTTTCATTCAGCAAGGACTGTAATAAATAAAGCTGGAAATTCCTAGGAGAGGTGAAGAAGGCCTGCAAAGCTGTTGGATGTTAAAGCTAAACTTGAAGGGATATCTAGCTTGATTGCACCCTTTGCCTTTGCCATCCTTGTTTGCAAGTACATAATAAATGTTTAGCAGAACACTGAGGGATAGTTTTCTGAGCTTTCCCATTCTTGCTTGCTAAATAGTCCTACCAGCTTGCACTTCTTTAATAAGCCCATTTTATAGCTCTGTACAGAGCTATCAAATTGTTTAACTCTGGTGAATTGCTATTAGGCTGTGGAAGAACAAGTAAAATAGCAAATGAGCTTTGTATTGTACTAGATTATTCATCTGATTTCTTTCCATGACTTGTAAAAGTACCATCAGATCATCTTGCTAGATTTGTTAGATGTCAGACTGTCACCTGCCATGCAGTTACTGAAATATCAGTCTTGATCATCTGTGGCTGACCAGAGTCTATCTTGAAGAAAAATGTTCGCTCTTGTATTATAGATATCAGGAATGGTGAAGTCACCACATTTCGTGGAGCTGTGTTGTGGTCAGTGATCATCTTCCAGCAATGAATATGCACCTTGTTTCCAGCCTCGTTCATTTTGACCAGAGCCCAGATATTAGCACAGTACATCTTTTCCTAGTAACTTAAAAGCTACTGCATAACCAATGTTTCATTATTAGGATCAATTTTATAAAATACACCTAGTTAACATCAAAGTCTTCTTTTTGTCAAACCAGTAGATTTCAAGTTCTTCAAATTCTGATTATAAACCCTGCTTTATTTGATGTATCCGGCTGTATCTCTGCTCTTGCACTCCCTCCGGTTCTTCTTCCCTCTCTCAAATGCAGACTCCAGTACCCTCCCCACTACTGCAATACACTGAGACTAACATTGCTTTGTTATTCCTATATTCTTACATATAAATGAGTTCCCAGTTTCTATATCTAGAATCCAGTTGTCCTCATTGGCCTTTAGAGACTTCTGACAAGTTTTTTGTCTTCCATAAGCTGGTGAGTTAGTTTTTCCCGCACTCCAGTCTTCCCTTTCCTATGGGGGAGTAAGTTGTAACATACATTTGGCAGTTCTTTAATCATAACTCATACTCCAGTGCATTAGATTTTAGCATGGTTAATAAGGCCAGTCTATCAAGCAGGTCAGATCATTCTTTATGATTTCCCTGTCCTTAGTATTACTCCATCAATCTTTGTTCCACTGCAAATCTGGCAAGTCAGAGTGCCCTGTTTATTTCCAAAGCATTCATGAGAATGTTCAGCAGAGTTTGAGACTGGTAAACTTC
Organism: Mystacornis crossleyi; assembly: GCA_013400655.1. Taxonomy (NCBI): domain Eukaryota; kingdom Metazoa; phylum Chordata; class Aves; order Passeriformes; family Timaliidae; genus Mystacornis; species Mystacornis crossleyi. The sequence continues at coordinate 219,111 of VYZQ01041161.1, read as the reverse complement.
TAAAAATTCCTCAGAAGAAAACTTTTCAGTGGTATATATCACTGAGGACTACTTCTGAAATCAGTTAGAAAAAATATTCTTTACCTTCCTAATACATACTTTCTTTTCAGTCTTTGCATTAAAAAAATCTTACTATCTTTGCACAATAGACTGTGCAAAAAATGTGATATTGCAGGATAGAACAAAATCGGTTTCATGTTGAAAAACACTATTTCCTACAGACTGGCTTCCAGAGACAGCTCAGGGCTTACCAAAACTGCTCATCACCTTATGGGGAACCTCTGGCTGATGCTAACCCCAGAAAGATCTCTTCTCCATGCCATTACCTTGCATCACCATTTTGCTGTGCCATGCACATTTCTGGGAGGACATCCTGTAATTGCTTTGACATCCTTTGCAGCCTTATTGCACTCTGGTCACTAAAAGACAGCTTCAGTAACCTGCCTTGTGAGATCAGTGCATCCATAGGACAGCACACGTTTTGGTCTCACAGTGGCATCACCTCTGCAACATACCTAAGGATAAGGAAATTGAAGAAGAATTTCTGTGCATAGTCCAAATATAAATAAGACTTTCACAAAGTTTAATAAAGGAATAAAAAAAGAAAAAGAAAAAGAAAAAGAAAAAGAAAAAGAAAAAGAAAAAGAAAAAGAANAAAGAAAAAAAGAAAAAGAAAAACACAGTTATATCTCTTTATTAATATCAGCTTCCAACAGCTTTCCTGTCCTTTTTCCCTGTTCTTTTTATTTCCCAGCTACATGGTTCTTGAGCTCTTTACTGAACCATAATGCTAGGCATTCAGTTCACATGTAAGTCAGGTAGGTCCCTTGCTTCTGCTTTCATGCAAAGTGTTTCAGACATAAATTTTTACTCCCAATCTCCCCTGCTGTTTTTATACACGCACACATGCACACACACACATACGTATATATGGAATTTGATTGGGTGGAACCATCTGCTGTCCAGCCAGTAAATTGTACTAGTTAATAACCGTCCTAAGGACAACTAATTACACATCAACAATCTTTTTTTGGAAAAACACTCCCTTGTGTGGTGGAGTGCAGTTTTCAGCGTATAATTGCTTTTTATGCTGAAAGTTATAGATAATATAAACATGCATACATTAACAAGTGCTGTACGAAATATATGAAGCATAAATGTAAAGAATGTGTGCAACTTGAGATCAACTCTTCATCTAATACAGGTATTTCTATCAACTACTTCAGGGATGACGGAGATGACTACCATACCACATTTTGAGGAATAGCAAGAGAACCAAGAGTGGTAATATATGATAACTGATTTTTAATTAATCAGATATTGTGTTCATTATGGCAATGGCAGCCAGTGTAAACAAACTACTGGCACATTACTACATCCCCTGTGCTATTTTTTAAAATTGGCACAATATTCATGTTTTTTCTCTAGTTCTACTAGAGATTAGTATAGGTTACTAGAGGTATATATACTATACTAGAGGTTAGTATACCAAGAATTAAAATACCTGAAGCACAGATAGTCAAGAATCCTAGACTATGTTTTAGGACCTAATTGGTAAGAATGACCTCTCTTCTGTCTCATTACATGTTGTATGACTATGTGTTCATTTTCATTATTCATTGATGAAACATGTAAACTGTCTTCTTTTTGAACATAGAATACAGGTGTTTTATTACGCTTTAGCTGCATAATTAGTAATTATTTTGGTTTTTACATGAAGTAGTAAGTCCAAACCTTTGATAGCATTTTGCTTTCTCTTCATATACATTTCCTTTTTATTTGAACATATGAGATTATCATTGTCTTGGACTTATGGAAATGCAGCAAATAATTCATTTTCCTTTCATGTCATATCTGTGAAATGTGATATGAGTAGGTTTTAGTTGTTGTATCACATAGGGTCAAAATATCAAGCCCATGTGAGAGTTTATGCAAGAGCTGTTTAGACAGGTTTCCACATGCTTTAGTAACGTGTGGCTCCCTTATGTTTATTATAATGGATATTCAGCAATGTTTGCCACTAAGAATGTTCTTCTTTAATCTGTGTTTTCTTCACCTGACCTAGGAGTCATGCTTGACTTTGATGTCTGTGAGTTTTAGCACAGTATAATGTTGCAATGGTTATTTAATTTAGCATGTAATAGGATGTACTTACATAGTTGCCTATCTCGATCTCCTGGAGAATGTTTCTTTCCTTACGCATTTCTGAAACACTTCCTTAAAATGTTTTGCAATGGTTTCTTTAAAGTCTTTCAATACAGAGCTGTCAGCGCAGTTTAATCTTTGCGATCAGCCCTTTTGTGAGTAAGTGGCCACACTAGATTCCTGCACAGGTTTGTATTTTATTCAGCTGGAGCATGTGGAATGATGGTGAGACTCTTTTGCTTACCAGTCCCAAGTTCTCCCATACTTGGCTCCACAGACAACTGTGAAGCCTTTTGGAGTCCCTGAGAAATGGCACTGTTTTGTTAATATCCATGTGGAGTCATGTATGTAGCATCACGGAGACCCCATCCCATGGGCAGCTGGCACGAGGCACAGGTGATAGCTCAGCATAAAGGGACGCTTTGACTCCCAACAGAGCCTGGATTTGTTAAGCACTGCTTACATGACCTCCCAGATGCCCTGGAAAGGCTATCACTCCATCTTCCCCATGACAACGTGCTGTATATGGGGCAAGACTGGCAGCCATGCGCACCAGTTCATGTTGCACAACGAATGAACAAGGCTTCAGCACATGAGGGAGATACTGGACGCAAGAGCTTCTGCAACAGCCCAGCCTTTCTCATACAGGGAAGAGGCACAAGGAATTTCAGCACTGCAGGATGAGCTGGAGTGAGTACATCACCTAACCCTGTGCTTCCTTTTCCTCTTCAGCCTGCAAATGGGATGGGAAATGCCCACAGTGGCTGGCACCCTTTTCACATCTGGGTATGCCTTACCTAAGGATGTCCTCTTCCCATAACTTGTGTTTTCTCACCAGGACTCTCATACCGAAGACATCTGCATCAGATGTGGGCTGTGGCCTCATAGTGCACTGTCCTATTATCTTTAGTAACATAGAAAATGACAGAAAAGTTAGGGATTTCATTATACCACATCCTGAGGCATTAGAAAAGCAGTCTCCTGACGTCTGCTGAAACACGCTGGCTGTACATCTCATGGCTGAAAAGGCAAGGCACTCAGAAAGGTTCCGTGGCCACTTTTACACTGAGGAGGTAAAAGAGACCCTGCTTAACAATGGGAAAGGCTTTGAGGAACTGCCAGAATCAGTGTTGAACCTGTCACCCCCTGATCTTGCCTGGAACTCTCAAATAACGATTCTCATGCGAAATGGCATTTTTCTCTCTATAGTCAGGAAATGCACCTGGTAGCAAATAGATTTATGCATGAACTAGTTTTTTGTAGTATACTTTATCCCTTGGAGCTAGCTGCAATGAACACTGGAAATTTAAAGCTGAGGATAGCATATGATGTCACATACGTTAGACAAGATAGTAAGCTGAAAGGCATACCTCTCCAGCACTTGCTGATTTTATTAAGATAGCAAGATACCATGAACTTACTACAGCTGAAAAGGTTTAGAAGCCAGTTGTTTCTGCATAAGTAGCTTTAGCAGTCCCAGTGTCTTCTAGTGTTCGATGGGATACTACAGTGATGCTGGTAAGAACTAGAAGACTCAAGGCAGAGCGTGCCTTACAAGAAAGACTAATATAAGAAATTGATATATAAGCTCCATAGTAAAGAGGTATTGCATTTATGCATATGCACAGGTCTTCTATGAGACAGATCAGAAGAGGGATTATTTTCTGTGAAAGAATAAACAGACCAAATAACCCTGCAAATATGAGGTACTATCAGTAATTGTCCAGGACATGAAGTGCTTCTCAGAAAGTTTCTGAAATATTTTCTGAATACACATTTTTTATGAGTCTGAGTCAAGTTAGCATATATGTAACAACAAATATCTATACTCACTATTTGTCATGGGGAGGAGCATACAGAGACCTTTTAAAAACAATTTAATATTTCTAGTGGACAGAAACATTCCTTTTTCTCCTGATTTTACCTTACGGTCCAAATTTTCTCAAGCCATTTTACTTTTTCTTTCCTAATGCCCTCATGGTTTAGTGGTAGACTCAGCAGTGTTAGATTAACTGTTGGTCTTAGAGGTCTTTTCCAATCTAAAATATTCTATTAACCTAAATTTGCATTAAGGATGTCAAGTGTATCATTTGACCACTGGACTCTGCCCCACAAGTTGGGAGTGCATTTCATCAGAGAGTTGTTGCTGTCCTCTCCTGTCAGTCTTTTCCTCTGACATTTCCCATTTGTCCCAAATTTGTCTCAGATGCTTATAGAGCTGCTGCTGGACTTCCACAGATTGCAGCCAGGCGTTTCACAGGAAACCCAGCTTATTATTAGTCCCTTAAAGCGCCTGGGCATGAGCTACTGCTGCACAGCCTGGGCTTTATGGAGAGCACTCCTAAGTCAGGGTGTCTGCTTCACCGCCACAGGGGCTTTTGGTGATCCTGAAGCTGAATATGGCTGGAAGTTTGTACTGTTGATGCCTTAGGATTTTAGCTTCCATATTTTTCATATATCTGTAATCCTGTAATTCTTTAGTGTGTAACTCTAAACTCCATATAGACTGTTAGCTACTGTTCTCCCATCTTGGTCAGACAAAACAAATCCTCTCTAGGCCTGGAAACCAAGGACACCTTACTGTCTCAGGCCCCAAGAAATGTAAACAAAAGTGAGTTGGGGGGGAGCAAACACAGTAAATGACTTCGTTACCTGAAGATGTAATTGGAGGATTAACCTCAGATTTGCAAATGGACCAAACTTATAAAAGTATGAAAACCTGTGACCTGTCACCCATTTTTGGGTGTAGCCCCTGGGGGGGCCTTCATCTGCCCTAAACATACCTGAAGGCCCTTCAATAAATATAACCACTTTTTTTCTCTTAACTTTGTCTAGCCTCTGTTTTCAGGTAGTCCCACAAGGCATCACTGGTCCTAGCCACATAGATTTTGCATTCTCTGCCACCATGGGAATCACAAAACTTCTTCTTTGTTATTTGAATGGATACCAGAGAGGATTTTTCATTTATATGCTAAAAGAGCTTTTGTCCAAGGGTGTTTTGCAGCTTCACATTGCTACGGGGTGAGTCACGTGCTAGCAACAAAACCAAGTTCCTCAATGTCAGGTTCCCTCAGCATCAGTAACTTTGGAAACAAGTGACTAAAGGGGACGTGCTGATTACTCGGGGTGGGATTCATCTCAGCTACCTTCAGACATTCAGAAGTTAGATGTCTAGTGTGGTCCGGACGTTTAGGCTTCTCCAGAAAAATCCAGTGCAGATGTGTTTAGTCACTACTTGAAGTTGCCACGCTTTCTTTTCCGTCCACTCAATACAGAGAAAACAGAACCAGTTTCTAGTATAAGTCTAACTTTTAGATGACTTAGGATGTGTTTGCCTCAAAAGGAGTAGCCCTTCATAGCAAAAAACAATTTTGAACTTTGAACTAATTTAGGAAATTCACTACCAGTGTCATCTCTGAGTCAAAGGTACCTTTGGCTACCTCTGACTTGAGCTTAAACAACAGGTATTTCATATAGGGAAGGCTTGAGTCAGGAAAGAAAAGTTAGTTATTAGGCAACAAGCAACTCTTAGTCATCTTCTTAAGAGATGCTGAAGGCTTCTTCCCCCAACTCATTTCCTTTTGTATTAAAAGCAAAGGTGCAATATGACAATGTAAATGAAAATAGGATTTCACACAAAAGCCTCACACCCATTAGCTTCCATATATTTCAGAAACAAGACCTCTATCTGACAACCTTTGTGTGGCACAATTACAAAGAAGTTGTAACAAATGTTCTCATTCCTTGGTTATGGTACTGAAACTCTTCTAGGCACTTCAACCAGGGATAGAGGTAGGTTGTAGCAGAAGAAATAGAAAATGTGTGTGCTTTTGTGTATACAGTTAGTTTTTGCCTTAACTGTTGCCTAAACTGTTTCTTGTCACCATTCTCACAGAAAGAAAGATTATAAAAAAATTTTTTTACAGAAATTCAAGTGCTCACATTAAATAAAGCATCAGCCAAGGAATGGGAGAGACTTGTGATTCTCCTTGACATATTGCTGTACACATTATTTAATTTGTAGATCATTTAATTCTGGCTTCAATCAAGCAGTTCCAGAGTGTTTCAATACAATGAAGGTGAGAAAGGAAGTTAAAAGCAAACTTTTCACTTGCATTTTGTGATAAAATAAATGTCCTTATTTCAAAAACCAACAACTAAGAAAGATGATGTAGATAAAAACTTAAACCTAAGAAATCAAACTTTTGGAAGGATGGAATACTGCATGTAAGATGATCGGATTGTCTTAACTTGTTCATCTTGTAAGGACAACTTTTCATAGTGATTCCTCTGTTCACATAAAAAATGTATGTAATGAGACTTCTAGAAGTCATTGGGTTTGTGTCTAGTTTCTGTCAGTCAAGGTCCCTGTACAAAACTCATGCCACCGTCAGAGTGGCTGTGATTTCACACGTATGCCCTACTCTAAGAGGAAGCAGGATGCTTTGTCATCCTATTAATCTCAAGTTCTTTCATAAGCACTAATTTTAATCATTCAGGGGGACTTTCAATGCAAACATATGTATGCCTAATAATGCTTGCATAATGTCTTAGAAAATTTAATCACTGAGCTTCCTAGAGGTGTGCTGAACACATGCAGATCCTCATTAGATTTAAAAAAACCCAACAACAAAATGTACGGGATCAGTCTACAAAATTCCAATAATCTGCTAATAGTGTCCAGCCAGATGATGATTTGAGTACAGTTGCTCAGAAATTTGACCACTTTTGCATCAGAAAATGATATTGTAGTTTGTGGAAACATTTAATCATTTTTCAAGATGAAATGTTTGAATCTCATTTAAATTTTTTAAACTTCATACTGTATTAACTGTAAAGCCCAGAAATAAGTAAGACATTTCAAATGGAAAAATGATTCAATGTGGTTTAGGGAGCAGAGAAATGTTGCTTGTCATATCTTCTTTAGTTTCTTTTGAAATAGAACACTACAAGAAAAACAAGTGTGTACAGACAAATCGTGATGCAACAGCCCTTTGCAGAGAAAAATATTCCTTCAGAAGAATTCTTATTATCTTCATATGTAAAAGTCATCATTCTAATGATCATCTCCATATCTGTTTTTTAAATTAATTTTTTTATGGATGTAATCATGCATGGAATTCACGTGTTTGCATGGAGAAAATACGTTGATGTGTTTATTAGGCTATTGCTATCCTCACTTTTAAAATATCATTGCAAGGCTGTCTCGCATAGATGATCTATGTCATATCATCAGTCAGGTCACAGCTGCTACTGCATTTCCTCGA
>VYZQ01041161.1:151827-205005 GCA_013400655.1 Mystacornis crossleyi | reverse complement strand
CCTTCATTCCTTTGAATTGTTGATTTAATTTCTCTTAGTATCACCTTTGATCTAGAATGAAAATTGAACAACAAGAACCATGATTCAGCTGCTTATGCAAAGGAATTGCATGAAGTAAAGTGATGCTGCAGTCTCAGAAAATAGGGTTACAGTTGTGACCTTGTCTTCCATCCTGAGGACAGGGAGATTACTGAGAAGTCTCACTTAATGAGATGTAGGCATTTTGAAAATTCCTATTATCACCAAAATGTAAACCCCTGGAGTAGAGCTCAAGGTATGTGGGCTCAGTTTTTAGCTCTGTTCATGGACTTGTTGCATAAGAAGTTTAGGCAAATTTATACATCCAGACGTTCTGTGCCTCTGTTGCCCTGTCTACAAAACATAGAATATCTTCTCCAACTCATTTGGTCTCTCTCTTATCTATTTAGATGATGCACTCATTTTGAATCTCCTACTATTGTAGAGATATTTTAATTTAAGATGTGAGGTAAGGCCTAGAAACAGTGAGAAGTATTTTCATATTCTTCTGTTAATTACCAATAAATAAGACTTGGGGACCAGCCGGTGAAGAAAAAGATGTCTTTTCTTTCTGTCAGTAATTCCCCAGCTACTCTGTGAGCCTGTTTGAGCCTGTTTCTTAAGGATGTCATAGAATGAAGCACTGTAGACCAGGATGGTGTTGAACAAGGAAGATAAACAAATATCAGATAGCTCTTTGTTGACTGAGGAGCAACCTACCTCTGCTCTCAAAGAAGCTGGACTCTCACAGAAAAAATAGCGATACCATGTGATTTAAAAACTTCAGTACAATTCAAAAAAGATATACTGCAGCTTTCAAGGGCTTGATTTTGCACTGCTATTGATGTTCTTTTAGCTTAGCGTTTTAACTCTTGAATGCATTTGAAGTATCAAAAAACTAAAATAGCTACACATGCTAGAGTGTGCTAATGAGAATAATAAAATTATGTTTACCTAGCCTCTTCTCAGAAATATGATCTGTACCCTGGAAAACTGATCATAAGCATCTGATACAGATGCTAACTGACTGTGAGATACCTGTAGAAGACTGACAATTTTTGTAATAATGTATTTCAGACTTCCCTAGATTTTCATCTTCTCTATATCTAATCCAGGAACAAACTACCTTTTCAATCAAGTGCAGACACCTCTATGACTTACTTTTTCTGCCTGCATGCTGGCTTCCCATCTTTTTCAGTATGTTTCAATCCATTCCATGATTTTCTCTCAGTTTGTTGCAAGTGCAGTTACACCAGGTTGTTTGGTTGTAGAGTTTCTACATTTTTCCTTGACATACTGGCCAAATCCTGGCTTCAGGGAACACCGCTTCTGTGTATTTCCACTGACATTCCTCACTGTCACGTGCACCCAACTTAATCCTGGCTGTTTTTTAAACATGCACCTCAAGATTCATGGGATGTGTGTTTCACAAGCCTGGGACGAAATCCAAGCTTATCCTGAAATCTGATGTTACACCTTTGCCTGTAGACAACACATGTTGGTGGAGCTTGGCATATGAGGAAAAAAATTAAACCGAAAATTAAACAGTCCACTCCTCCTCAATGCATCAGTTGGCCCCGTTAATATCCCTGCTGTTGCCCCACCCCTTTTGTGGTCTCCTCTATGCTTGAGTGATGTTCCTCTCCAATATCTGCTTCATGTACATATAATTGGTTTCTGTCTTGTCTTATCTTGCTGTGCAAATGTTCTTGACAGACCTGGGCTAATTATTTTTCACTGTACTCCTGTCTAACCTTTATGCCAATTAGTAATCATGGGTCAGACTCAAATATTTCTGGCACTCCCTGATCTCACTGTGGGCATTGGAGAGGGCATTCAGATAAGATCACTCACACTCATCCTGCTGCCCTGCAGGCACTGAGTGTCATCACCAGGCTCCAATGCACTTTGGCTGTGAAGGTGGTGAGGGTACTAGAAAGGAATAAATTCCATTAAAATTTGAGGCTCTTGCAGGCTGGCATCTGTTTTGCGGTGGTATTCCCCTCCTCAGTCCAAGACTGCATGCAGCCTTGGGTAATAGAATTGCTATCTAGGTCATTGGTGTGTCTGTTTGCTCCTTTTCAGCTGGAAATCACTGCTAGTGCTTTTACAAAAGCTCATGTTTCCTAACTTTATTAATGGTGCCACTTCTTTAACAGAACTCCCCATGTGTGGGAGGGATATCTGGTCAAGATGAGATGGCAGGGAAAATGGTGTATTAGCTTCTTTTCTTGCTGCTGACACCCCTTCCAGTGACTGTTTCCCAAAGGAATGGAAAAGGAGCTGGGTGATGGGAGAGAAGGACCATGGTGGCACAGACTCTCCGACACCTTCCAGCCGCTCTACTTAAACAAGTGAGTTATTGGGTGGCCACACAAAGCTGAACCAAGCTCCCAGCCTGGCCCACTTTCACCATTGTTAGCGCTTACTTTTTTTATGGCAGCCCCTAAACCACACAGCTGAAGCTGACACCTTACCCTGCTCCATGGACAAACAGAGGATCAGTGAAGGGATCAGCCTCATCCAGCATGCCTGAAGCGCAGGCACCAAGAGAGGGGATTTGCTCTGTGGCAACACTAGTGGGAGCAAACCTCTTCCAGATCCTTAGACAGCTCAGGTGACAGACTTGCGGTGATGTCATCTCTCCACCACTACTTAGTGCCATGTGAAAGAGCAAAACTCTGCTGAGCTCCACTGGATCTCACATAATCCTGAAGACCTGAGTAAAGAGGTCTCTGTGACAGAACCGCTCTCTGAAACTGTGTCAGCCTACATGGATACCAGCTGATTCCACATTCTCTGAGCTGACCATTGCTGCTGGAGTGCACGTTCAGGCTCACTAACACAGATGAGGTGGTGGTGTCAGGTCTGGCTTAACGTATTTGGCCTCATTGCTGCTGAGTGTTTGCAATGCTCTTCCTGGACTGCAGAGGTGAATTTGAGCTCTGCGTCCCAGTGAGAAATTACTTGGAGTGAGCTTCAGGCTGACAGGTGCTTTTTTTTCTGGGAGACAGTAAGTTCTCTGAGAGGATTTGTCTTGCCAGATCAAAAGGCTGTCAGAGCTAAAGTAGGAAATTTAAAGTCTTGAGTTAAAATGTGACTGCACTTATCAGGTATATTTTCCACTTTAGAAAACAGGCACATGTGGAAACTTTCTCAGCTGTGGAAACAAACCTGTTAGTCCTAGCTGGGATGTCAGAACAATCAGTCCTCTCCCTTGACTCTTCCTTTTGTTTTCAGAACTTCCTTTGGTTTTTCACCTGTGGATGAAGAGAGACCTTGCATATTTATAAAAGAGGAGCTCAGAGGCTTTGTCCTCTAAGACATAATTTATGTCTTAGACTTTATGTCTTATGTCTCTAAGACAATAATTTATGACATTATTTTATGGAAGCTTTGGTATTATCCCTTCAGAAGAAATGAGTCAGTTCTGCAGCAGTACACTTGGAGTCTTGACAAATCAGAGTCGTTCTCCAGAGATATTAGGGGTTACTTTTGCTACAGAAAATAGGTGCAAGCAAATTAGGGAGAGTACAGCTAGTGTAGGTGGTACTAATGATCCTGTCCCAGGAAAGCAGGTGGTGCTGGTGGGAGCACAGTGGTGCAGGAGCAAGAGGTGACCCAGGGCGTGAAACTTTGAGCTGGGACTGCAGCAGGTACTGCACCCACTGAATCTGCTCCAGGGAGAAAATCCTACTTTGCCACTTGACTAAAATGGCTGGACTGGGTGACGGGCTCATTCACGTGGGGACTCCGTTCATCCCTGGCCGAGGACATCACTGATTAAGCATGGTAGATCTATGAGCTTTTGTTATTTCCATAAGCAAGTGACAGAGAGCAATATTGTGCTTACAGATGAGTATTGCACCTGGATGCTGATAGAGACCTGAGCCAAGTTCAAATAATCTCTCAGATAAACAGCAGTAGGAGATGAATTCTTTGTACTATTTGTACTGTACTAAGCTGAGAGGGAAAATGTTCCCAAAGATCATGTCCAACAATTGAGAAATGGGAGCGGTTCTCCTCCTCCTTTTAGGTGAACTGTAGTAAACTAGGATTCAAGGAGAACCTGTCTGTGCAGGTGGAGAATATTTCACTGGAAGAAAATTATTTCTTCATTTTGCTGTTGTGAAATACAGTAACAGGACAGATGGATAGTTTTGTAGTTTATATTCATTTTTCTTACGAGACTGCTTTTTCTTATATGTTTTGGGTTTCAGTGCTGAAATTTCCCCCTTACCTGTGATGCAGATGAGTGACTTTAGCACATGATGGTTCATTTCAGGTACACCTCTGTAGTGGTCATGTCAACCCATGACAACCTCACAGGACTGTACCCTTACAGAGTAGCACACATGGCTGCATTCTGAACTACTTCTTTTGGTCTTGTATTTTTAACCCATCTTTAGCTTGAAGACAGAGTTGAGAAGCAGTCTCACCATCATACACATTAAATCAGTAGTTACAAATTGGAAAAGGACATCAGGGTCACTTCGTGCTGACTTTCAAAGAGACTGTGAGTCTCAGCATTCACATGAGGTGACATTATGTCATCAGGGAAGTTGCAACACTGAAGTTAGGGCCTGGCATGGCATGAAACTGCTAACAAAGCCCAGCAACTGCATTAAAAGTAGAGAATGAAGAAACTACAAATAGATTTTTTTTGTGTGTGTATTAGCTCTCAGGTAGCAATGAATAAACTGGAACATTCTCAGTAGCTCTCTTGTACACTTTTTTCGGGGGTAAGAGGGAGCAATAGAGCCTGATTAGCCATTTCAAGGGCTCCTGTATAAGGGTATCATAGTCACCATAGTATTCAGCAGATGTTCAACTATTCTGTTATTTTTTTATTTATCTCATCGTTTGCCTCCCAGTTTAGCCTTGGTTCAAGGGAACTGCCACTTCTACAGAAATATGTAAGCTCAGGTAGAGTTACAGCATGGGAATACTGTCTATACAATTAAAGGAAAACAGAAAATCACAGGAATCCTATGGAAAATGATAACCTCTCCACATTGGTAGGGACTGTAGATGAATTGTGGCAAAACCACATGTGGCATAGTCCCATTTCTTCACAGGAAGAGAAGGTACTTTGTCCTAGTGGTATCACCTCACCCGTTCCTCAAGGTGAAATTTGCATACAGGAGTTATTAACACTGCTGTGCAATTTGTCTGTGACCAACTGGCCTTGTTATGGCAGAATCATGCTAAGTGGCTGAGGTGTGAAGGCAGTTCTGGAGATTGTGTAGTCCAGACCCCTGCCCTAAACAGGATCAGCTACAGCAGGTTGCTCAGAGCCATATCCAGTCAGATTTTGAACATCTCCAAGGGTAGAGACTTCACAACCTTTCTGGGCAATCTGTGACAGTGTGTGACACTGTTTGACAGTGTCATGGTAAAAATGATGTTTTTACTTATGTTTCAGTGGAATTTCCTGAATTTTGGTTTGTGTCCACTGCATTTTTCTTTTCACTGGGCACCACTGAGGAGGGTCTGACTCAGACTACTTTTCTCTCCCCTGATCAGGTATTTACACAAATTGATAAGACCCCCTAAGCCTTCTCTGCTTCAGGCTGGAGAGTCTCAGCTCTCTCAGCTTCTCCCCATAGAGCAGATGCTCCATTCTCCCATTTTCGTTCTGGGTTTTTCAGCTCAATTCAGCACATCCTTACCTCTCTTGTGCTGGGAAACCCAGAGATGGGGCCTTGTCAGTGATGAGCAGAGAGGAAGGACCACCTTTCCAGCTGCTGGCAACACTCCTGGTGCATCCCAGGAGGCTATTGGTCTCACTTGCCACAAGGACATCTCACTGGCTTGTGTTCAACCTGGTGTCCACCAACATGCCCAGGTGCCTCTCTGCAGAGCTGTGGTCCAGCTGGTCAGCCCTCAGCCCATCCTGGTGCTGGGGTTTTACCTCCTCATGTGAAGGATTTTGCACTTCCCTCGGTAAACTTCATGAAGCTCATGTTGGCCCTGTTGTCCCACCTGTCCAGGTCTTTCTGAACGGCCGCACAGCCTTCTGGTGTGTCAGCCATTCCCCTGGGTTTTGCTCCACCTGCAAAATTGCTGATCTCCGTCTCATCACTCACATTGTTAATACAGATGTTAAACAGCACTGGCCCCACTATCATCCTATGGGGTACACCGCAGTGAGTGGCCTCCAGCTGTACTTTGTACTGCTGATCACAATCACTTGATCCTGGTAGTTAAACCGGTTTCTAATCTGCCTCACTTTCCATTATCTAGCCTGTACTTCATCAGTGCGACAAAGAATTGTCAGCAGCTGATTTTGCATAAATATTTATGAAATCAACACACACACTGAAAAGTAATTTTAGAAAGTAGCCTCATGAAGATATCTTGTCAAAGAAAACACTCCAGAAAATCAGTAAATTCCAGCTAAAACAGTAACAAAAGACATTCGTAAGTGCTGCAGCTGTCCATTAATGGTTGGCTCAGAGATCTAGCAGTGCCAGCTTTCTCAGTTCTATCACGAGTCTTATTTTATACAGTGTGTGATTTTAAAAATGGAATTTAAAAGGAGGGCAAAGCATTTTGGTTTTCAAGGCCATTTTGGTTTTCTTTAAGAAGAAGAAAGGAAAAGAAAAGGATGTGCTTTTGCAAATACAAAAAAAAGATGGAAATGTGTCCTTCCTGCACCATATGACAGCTAGAAGCTAAAAGGGAGAGAAAATACATCTTAAATCAGTTCAGAAATGTTGATTTCTGAATTACATCCCACTTCATCCACTTCGGCAGTTTTGGGGATGCTGGGTTAATGTTCTTGGAACATTTGAGATTGGCAGTGGTACGTGCATTAATGAGAGGAGGGATGGTCCAGATACCCTGAAGTCACATTTAGTTCTTGGCTATTGTACAGGCTCTGTAGATCAGAGGCAGTGATACCATTTATCAGGACAAGTACATCACAGCTCAGCAGCCTCACTCCACTCCCTTCATCCACAAGATGCAAATCCTTTCTGCCACTTCATTTTTCCTGGGAAGAGATGTGAAGTAGGAATTAGATTCCAGGTCTTTCAGGCACCAGCAAACACCAGGAAAAGGCTGCAGCTCCTACTGACCTCCTGAAGCAGCAGCTGTACTGCTGGTAGGCCTCTCCCTTCCTACCTCGCCTAAGGAGACAATGATCAAGGACACTGGAATATCTAATTTTCTGTCATAAAAGGTTAATAACTAGGTATGTCAGTCATTTACTATCTGAATCAGACTTAAACCTGATTCTTTTGATATTTCTCACAACATTAAATTGCTACAGAGACAATTTATGTACAATCCCTCTCAGGGTCTGAAGCTCATGCTGTGCTGCCTCTGTCACGGTTTTGCCTGCCAAATTTTCTTGATATGGAGCAATACAAGACTCCTGAATATACACACTGTTCTATTCACTAGCTAGGATAGTATTTTTTCTTTTAATGTATAAGATTATGTGTAATTGTTTGAATACACTGCTTATTAAAAATAGTGTTGCGATGAACAAATTAATTTTATCCAGCTGTGTGATTTTTATCTTCCTGATCTCGCCAATGTTTATCAGAAAGAACTGCCCATCTCTCACCCATGTTGAAGCTGTAGAGCATTTCAGTGTCTCCACTGCTTGTATCCTGCTTCCTCTGCCAGATATTTTGTGCTTATGTTTCTACAGTGAGTCAATCTGATTGCTATGTGAGCCTCTGGTTGCCAACAGCTTCAGATGAAATATTCCACACCAAAACCATCAAAAACTGCAGAAATCCTGTGTGGAATGAAACTTTCTACTTCCGGATACAGAGAAAAGTCAAGGTAAATGAACCAAAACCTCTCTTTTTCATTTCATCTCCATGCAGCGTCTTTCACTTTAACCCAAAACCCCTACACTAGAAATGTCTTCTAGTGCATTTCTGAGTTTAATTAAAACTCCCCATGCAAGCTGAAGCAAAACAATTCTGGCTTTGCTGGAATCCATGTTACTCCTAACAGATAGTTATTATTTGTATATGGGTAATGAGAGTCTGACCTCCTTGGGGAAGGCTGATGGGACCCATGACAGTGAGAACACAGAAACTGTAATGAAAATATAAAATTACACTATAACAGAAAAACACATCCTCTTCTGAGAGGACATGAAATAATGACAGGAGATAATGCCAGGAAGCTGCTAAGTTCTACTATGATTAAGATCTTTACTCAGTTTGCTGCTGATGATTGCACTGCACTTAAATACCTGTGAAGAGGTGGCTGAAACCAGAATGTCCAAGGACCTAGAAAGGTGATTATTGATATGAAGTGATCTTTATTGCCCCTGATGATATGAAGCAATATAGGACTTTTGGCAATCCATATTCCTCCCTAGAAGATTGCATTTTTTATGACAGCTACTTAAAAGCAGAACAGCTGGCCCAANAAGAGGTGGTTCTTTATACTCGCTTTCTTACTCTTCCTTCTGATGCTTTTTCATCAACACTTTTCTATTTCCTCTCTTTAAGCAGATACTAAACCTGGAAGAGCTGCAGAATGTCATACTTCTTGTATGTCATACATGCTAGTGAATTGGATATTTTTCATTTCTTTTCCCAGAATGTTCTGGAAATTACTATTTCTGATGATGACATCATTCATGATGATGGCCGTGCAATTGTGCTTTTTGATGTAGCTAAAATACCCCTTGGGGAAAGAGTTTTTACAGCCTTCCCACTAAACACAGAGGTAAGAGCTCGGTCAGATATTTTGTACAGCTTGATGTTCATTCTCTCACCTGTTTCAAGAGGTGTACTGTCTCTTCTGGTTTTCACCACTGGGACCAGCTTGGTGGTAAAAAATTTATTGGTGGTAGGAAAATTTATTAACATCCTGGAAACTGCACATCAATGACAAAATAGATGGCCTTTTTAAATTCCTGTTGGTTTCCTCTGGCACAGATCATGGCCAAATTCCCAAGCCCCAGAGTAGATGCAATTTTAAGGAAGCTTTGCACTTTTAATAGTCTGATAGAAAATGGCAGTTCATCTAATCCTCACAAAGACTATAAAAACCAAAACAATGCAAGCACAGGGAAATGGCCTGTGTCCACAGTATTTTCCTAAACACTAAGCCTTAGCATATCATGTTCATCTGGCAGAGAAGAAAGTGTGAAATAGAAAGGTTTGTTAGGCAGATTTATAAGCACCAAACACCCTTCGTTCTGTGAGTACAAATGAGAACTTTTCCATCGAGAAGAAAAAGCTGCCTCTGTCATTTAATGCTGAGAATAGCAAGCACAAACCAGAATATTTTTACTTATTAAATGTAAAGGACACTGTGCTGTCAAAAATTAAGATCACTTTGAAAATCTCTGCACATGCTAATTGTGACAGGTTTGTTTTTTTTTTTTTTTTCAGGGGAAGGAGGAGCTGGAAGTTGAGTTTATATTGGAGAGCATGTGAGTAAAACCCCATTATTATTGGAGTAGCAGCTTGGAGTTATGCATTAGTGCAGGGAAACCTTTTGTAGATCCAGTATCACCTTAATAACCAGAGACAAGTTTTTCCAAACTTAATACATGCATTTAAAAATCATTGTATGAAAGGAAAAAATGCCATGATGTGGAGAGGAGCTGAGAATTTTTAATTCTGTGACTTTCTCTTGAGATTTTTGCCTTATATAGTTCCAAGTTGGCTGGCAAATCCCACTGCAGTAAGTCTACAGATTTATTGGACAGTGTTCTCTGGGAAAGTCATGGCTGAGGAGAATGTTGATACCCAGCTTGTGTCGTGCCTGTGCTACTAAGGCTGTTGCAAGGACTTTCCAGATGCCTTACAGCAGTTTAATAACTTCTGCTGGGTCATTATGTGGGATCTAGTGTCAAGGGAGCACACTTACAGAAACAATAAGAAGGAGCAAAGAAAATAATGATAATAAAAATTAGAGAGAATAATATGTCCTGTTCAGGACACTATCCAGAACATATTGTTTATAAAATGCATATTTTTTGTTCTTGTTTTCCAGCCAGGGTCCTCCTGAAACCATCATCACAAATGGGACAATAGTGGTAAAATAATAATTTGTACTTTTGTGTTCTTTTCCACATCATTCCGTACTGTAGCTGACTATGATGTCAGTGAGGGAAACATTGCAAATCTTTATTCTTTAGTGATACTTTCTCTTAGGAGCTTTATCTTTAAGGAGGCCAGCATGATCTTAGAGGAGCCTTCTGACTATTTTAATTTTCCATTGTTTTGTCTGCATCCATTGAAAATGACAATGTGTTTAGCATAGCACCATCTTCCCATGTGACAATAAATTAATTCTCACTTTCACTGCATCTGGAAAAAGTATCCAACACAGCTGGCCCCAACATTTAAGCAATGATCTTACCTACAACGACTCTTCCAACATCTGCCAGCACTGGTGGTGAGATAGCTGGATGAATTATCTAATTCTCTGTCCTCATCACACCTACTGTAGTGTCGTGAAGGAGCCTGTTTGGAAGTTCACTTGGACAGCAGGATGCAAAAGAAGCATTTTCCAGGTAAGATTATAAATTCTTAATATTAGTTATTTTACCATCCCTAACAAGGCCTGGACATTGCATCATCAAAATACTAAGACTTGAATTGATCACATTTAAGGTGATTTGTAAAAAATTTGCAGCAGGGAATGCCACCAGTCCTGCAGCGGGCATAGGTTCAGGGTTCTGGCTTCATGGAGAGTTTTGTGCCAGACTAGAAACAACTAGAATCAGATGCTTATACAGAGGATATCTAAAACCCAAGCTGAGATTCTGCAAACCTCTGCTGCAGTACTGCTAAACCCTGGAGAAGCTTAATTCCTCAGGCATTATAGTCCATGGCGTTAACTTTGCTCAGGATCTCTGTCACTTCGACTTATGCACATGCACAGAAAAGCCTCATTTTTTGCAGGGGTTAGCCACTCAGCAGCTGGCTCCTGCCTGACCCTGATCAAGATCCAGAATCTAGAAGTTCCTCTGCCCACATCCCCTGAGGGGATGGATCTGGTAGGCAATCTCAGAGCATGCGTAATACACACTGGCAGGATTAACTAAAATATTCATATAAATAGGGTCGTCTGCTGCAGAGTCAGATCTTATTTTAGGGGACTGAGAACTTCTTCAGCTCATTATTTGGCCTGGGATGAGGATGATTTACTGTGCAAAGTACCTGGTTGCATTCACTGTGTCATGATGCAACTGCAACAGAAGAGCAGCAGTCTAAAATTCAGTGCCATTCACGTCACATTCCCATCTGACTTCTTGCTCAGCACATAATAATGATACAGTCACCTATGTTTGCGGTTTGGATCACTTTTAGAAGATAGCTTTCCAAATACAAAGAAAGAGGAGAAGGAATTTGTTCAAAGCTACCTTTTGCTTCTTTTTTTTCTCTGTCTCTCTTTTTTTTTTTTTAACAATTATAAGTAACCTTGTGTATGCATTTTATCTCATTGTTTTAGAGAATGAGCTAATATTTACAGTGAGAGGATCCTTTGAAGAAACCCAGACAGTTTCAGTGGGCTGTGACTCCTGCTCCCCTCTCCCAGATCCCACTTTCTTCCACTATGCCAGATACAAGCAACCCTCCCTGGATGTTGTACTCAGAAAGAAGAGGAAGCTTCCCACCTTTGTACGTTACCTCAGAACATGGTAGACAACACAGACAGTCCTATGACCTGACATTTACATGTGAGTAAGCAGCAAGAGGAGAACATTCCTGTTTTAACCAAAAAGCACTCCATGCTCCTTTTCAGTGTGCTTGCATGTCACGTGGAGCAAGGAGAAGTGTCCCCCTGACAATCCCTCTGAAGTCACTCCCCTCCGAGCAGGAAGTACTTGGTGAGGTGAGTGTCTGCTGGCCATGGGGAATCCTTTGCAAGCTTTTTGAAATTCTTTCTGATTTGCAAGAAGCAGGAACCAAGGGCCACTTCTCTGTATACAGAGACAGTTGTTTTCTAACCTCCCTCCAATCTAGGGCAATGCATAGTGAAGTGAATTATTTGGAGCAAAATAAAATGGGAAACTCAAGAGAGAAGGGGTAAGGAGAAAAGTGTCTAAGGTGCTGCTCGTGCTCCTTCTACTGTCCTTGGACTTAACCAGGCTGGAGGTGACTGGGTACCACTGGGACAGAGAGGTGAGGCTGCAGCCTGGCGCACTGCCACGGTGAGCCACACGTACGGGGTGCTCTGTCTCTCTGGCTTCCCCTTCTATCTGACTTTATGTGAGAGGCTCTGGTTTCCACACCTGTCTTCAGTGGTGGATCCTGCCAGGGAGGTGAGCTGTAGCACTGCAGCTCTTCTGGTGTTTGTGTGGCTAACTAGTACCAGGCAGGCTACACCTGAGTTCTATGAGAGAGAGAAGATGTGGACTACAGATGATGGTACTGAAGTCTTAAACTATTAAATCACTGCACATCTCTGGTTACTATAAGAATACTGAGAAGGGATCTCAGGTTTTTGAGATGCAGAGTTCTGTAGGTGTAATGATGACCCAAAAGATCTACATCGGAGTGGGGGGGGGAAAGGGACAATTTTGAACAAAATATCAATATTCATCATTTTACCTTTTCAATTTTCAGCACAGAAAATTTGATTTACACCTTAAGGTGAAAAAATGGTAAGACATCTGTGGTTTCCCCTTGGTTCTTTGTATTTAGATAGTTGTCAGTCAAGTTCCAATCCCTTTGTTACTGCCTTCGTCCTGAATGCTGTTAATCCTCATTTCAGACTATAAAATAAAATGCATTCAGGACACAATGTGATGATTTTCAGCAACTGAGTTTTTGTAATGGGACAGGAAGCTAAGAAAAGGTTTTATAAAGAACACCCCAATTTTCTATTCATATTGTGCTGCAATCAATATTACATGGTAAGGGCCGCTGTACACACTCTGATGCCTCTGCAATTTGCTGAAAAATGCAGATTTTCAATAAAAGCAACATTTCAAAACTAACTGAAAGTACCCTTTCTGTTTCCCAAAAGGTCTCTTTAACTGTTTTCTTTCACTAAAAGATCAAAATCAGAGAGTCTGGGTACTCTAAAATAAAAAAAAAAAAAAAGTACCAGCATTTATTGTTTTAATGTCTACTCAAAGAAGTAAGTGCAAATAAACTTAATTAAGTGATTGCCCATTTCTAAACCAAGGAAACACACTGTGTGTTTTGGAATATCAGTCAGGCCTTAGTAAAATTTATAAGATTAATATGTTACATTATGTACCATATTGTAATAGGAGAGAACTTCCAGAAAAGCAGATGTATCTTCTATCGTGCTTTTTTTAGTAAATATGCTATGAAATATACATACAGTTTACAGCTGTCATTTAAAAACTTCCTCCTTAGAATGCCTATGCAAGATTTTCACAGCTGCTTTCAAACCCCGTATATAGTGCTTATAAACATCAAAAGAACATCTGATCATTTAAGTCTACAGCTTCAAGCGTAAGTTTCACAGGTATCAGTGGAAGTTTGCACAACTTTTTAAAGCCACCTCTAAAACACTGCCCTCTGCAGGCCTCTGGATTTATGTCTGAAAAGAAACTACTCTTATTTGTAGCTATGTATAATTCCAGGCATCTTTGGCAGGGGAAAAAAATTCCTTTCAGATAAAAGGCAGACAAACTGATTTTCTCCAAGAAAAAAACGGAACGTTTAATACCTTCCTGCTTTGCTTTATATAGACCTGATAGTGAACGTATGTCTATTTATGAGGTAAAGCAATTAAAATGCTGGCTTAGACTACAAATGTGATGCATGATACCTGATCCATGTTCCAGCCAGGAAGACCTAGACGTACGCCTGGGGTTTGATCTGTGTGTCCAAGAACGGGATTTCATTCGCAAGAGGAAGAAGGTGGTTGCAGC
This sequence comes from Mystacornis crossleyi, assembly GCA_013400655.1. Lineage (NCBI taxonomy): Eukaryota > Metazoa > Chordata > Aves > Passeriformes > Timaliidae > Mystacornis > Mystacornis crossleyi. The sequence goes on along the minus strand of VYZQ01041161.1, from coordinate 191,141 downwards.
CGCTTTGAAGGACATTCTCCACCTGGAAGAGGACTTGCAGGACGATGAGGTATCTGAGACATAATTATTCTCTGCTTTCTGCACAGATGAGTGTCAAAATATTGCATTGGTGGTCACATTTTCCTGGAAACCTTGTAGTTTCATGTACAAACTGTAGCTGACTTCTTTTCTCTGTTCTAGGGAAGAAATGGGTATTTGACAGAAACATTAGTAAAAAGCCTGTAGCCCTGAAGCTGAAGAATCTAGCCTTGTGTTCAGTAGCAGCCTGCACCATAATGTAGAGAAAGGCTAGGTCCTCTCAGGACCAAAGCCAAAGTTTCTTTTACACCAGATCTAAACAGTGGATTCAGCATTTCATTCCCTCACGGTTAAAACTGGACTTTATTTTGTTTATCTTTTGTGCCACACATAGGTTCCCATTGTGTGAGCACAGCACACTGCCAGTCTGACTTTGTCTGCTGTTGCATGTTCTTGCTCAGCAAACAGGATTGATAACAGAAGTTTAAGGGCAGCAGAAAATCAGGTGTGTTTTTTTTTTTTTTAATTATTCACCCATGACTGCAGTGTGAAGCCTAAACTCAAATGCAAATAGGACAAATTTTGCTTGTTTTGACCTAAACTGAGTTCAGCTTTTTTTGCACAGCTGGACCTTTCAGACAGGAGACCTTGCCTTTAAAAGCCAGCACTAAGCCAGGGGTCATTCCTTTCCCCTCAGATATATAGCCACCCATACTTCCTTGCAGAACAATCTCTCTAGATTCTCCTGATGATTTGTACATGACATTCATTCACTCCAGTGTAGCTGTCTTTACTGTTAAAGGAGCCAGTTCATATTTATGAATTAATTCCTTTTCTAAGACTGCCAGTCCCTGGATTTCTGCATGATCACAGAAGCAAATAATTGCAGCTCACTTGCATACCTAGTACTGTATATACATACATGGTAGGTGGAGTGAGCATGGTTTCTCTTTCCCTCCAGCAACTGTAAAAGGAAATGGTGTCAGCAGCCTCTGGTTTCAGGGGTTCTGAACTGGCCTGTGCTCTTAAATCCATCTGTCATGACATTTCTGATATGGCCTGTGGAATAACTATACTATGGTTGTGGCAAACTTCAGGAAAAAGGAGGTTATTACTGCTTACATGGAAACTGTGAGACAGCACTGATATTTTCTGGTCTGTCGTATCTGATAATAATCTGATTTAGATGAAAGAAGGTACAATTTCCTCTAATGTTTTTGCTGCTTTGTGTTAATGGTTTTGAAATAGAGCACTGAAAATATGATCATGGATTTCATGTTCTAATGCAGAGCTGCTTGACAGAGGAAAATATGAAGTATTTCTTACCCTTACATGCCCCATTATTAATTCACTTTTTTTTTTTTCACATAGGACTACTGGCATTCTTTTACTTACATTTACTTACATTTTATCAGTGCTGTAACTTTCTCCTTCTATTCAGAGCTGTCTATGTTCCTTCTCAGACCATGTCACTAAATGAACTTATTTTGGGATTGAACAGGTACCTGTGGTAGCAATCATGACAACAGGTGGTGGAACCAGAGCTCTGACAGCCATGTACGCTCACCTCCTCAGTGTGCAGGAAATGAATGTCTTGGACTGTGTCTCATATATCACTGGTTTATCCGGAACAACATGGTAAGACCAAGATAACTACACAGGAATTTTCCGTAGGTGACGTCAAGAAGTGATCTTGAGTTGTATGATCTTAACTATCAAGAAAAGGCTTTCTTTTTCTGCTGTGGCTTTTTTTTTGTTGTTTCTTTCAGTGGGTATTTTCCCACATTTGGAATTAATTAAATACGTGGATAGTACCAAACAAGTGGTGTTTTTTCATGTAAGTGAAGACATAATACACAAACCTTCATAACTTTCCAAAGCTCTGCTTCAGAACTCACACTTTTCCTTGTGGTTTTATTGTTTGGGTTTTTTTAGGACCATGTCAAACTTGTATGAAGATCCTGACTGGTCCCTAAAGGATCTCAAGGAAACACTCAATGATGCCCGAAAACATGTACTTAAAAATAAGTTTGTTACTTGTTTTGCCCCTGATCGTCTGAAATACTACTTAAAAGAGCTGTGCCAGAGGAAACAGGAAGGCCATCAGCTGTGTTTCACTGATCTGTGGGGACTCATCATTGAAAGCATGTTACATGAAAAGGTACGATAACAGCACCTTTCTCTTCAGATTTGAATATCTAGTGAATACAACAGGGAGGAAAGACAGGAAATCAAAAAACAGTTGAGATTGGAAGGGACCTCTGGAGTTCAGCCTGTCCAAGCAGGATCAGGAAGGGCCAGCTACCCTGAACTACGGTCTTTGAATATCTCCACAGTCGAAGACTCCACAAATTCTCTATGCAACACATGCAAATGTTTGACCACCCCTATACAAAAGAGGTTTTTTGCTTGTTTGTTTGTTTTTCATATAGATGCCTGAAGCATGTGCCTTGGCTGTGCCATTCATTATGTTTGTTGGCTGTATTATACAGATCTTAACGTCACACCTGGTACAGAAAGGATGGGAATGGAAATAAATAATAGGAAACTTACAGTATAAACAACTTCTAATTTATTCCTCACCAAATCTAAAAGGGGCTTACAAGGAGGTTGGAGAGGGAATATTCAGAAGGGCATGTAAGACAAGGGGGAAATGGCCTTAAACTAACGGAGGGTAGGTTTAGATTTAGGTATTAGGAAGAAATCTATTATAAGGGTAGTGAGGCACTGAAACAGGTTCCCAGAGAGGTTGTGGACTCCCCATCCCTGGAGGTGTGTAAGACCAGGTTGGACGGGGAGCGACCTGGTCTTGTGGAAGGTGTCCCTACCTATGGCAGTGGGATTGGAACTAAGTGATTTTTAAGGGCCCTTCCAACCCCAACCATTCTGTGATGCTGTGAACTCACACGTAAATATTTGAATGAAAATCCTGCTGTTCCTTTTAAAGAGCTGCACAATGAGGCAAGGCAAAGGAAAATCACCAGCCCAAAGACTGTATCTCTGAGCTGTTAATAAGACATTACCTTGTAAACATTTCCACCAGGAACTGTTTTCAGGCTCTATTTTAATCTTCAGGAATATTTCTTTCCCGCTAGGCCATTTACACTTTAGAATGAGAAAACATTCCCCCTGTAATATGATTAACCCCACACACATCCACGTTTCTACTGCCTGGTCACAGCACAGTGGTGGAGACTCCCAGGAACTGTGTTCAGCAGGGAGCTGCGAGTGTCCCCACAGCCCTATCCCCTGACCAACCATAGCCCTAGGAAAGCCTGGTGGCACTGGTGGCACAGCCATCCTTCCACGGCTGCTCTGGTGAGGGGGAGCACCTGCAGCTCTGCTTGTAGGATTACACTCACAAACCTTGGTTCTGCTCCCAAACCATCCAGGCCTTTCCACCCTGCCTGAGTTCTGCTGCAGAAGGGCCAAGGCTCACTGAACATTAACTCTGCATGAGCCTGGTCCCTGTCACAGGTCTGAGGAAAAGGTGTTTTTCTGGGAAGTCAGGGAAGGGTTTACTCTTTGATAATGAAAAATCTCCTGTCAAGAGTGCTTTTCAAACATTTCCTGACATTTTTTCTGAAATAAAAAATGTGGGTAACAGCATTTTCTCTTTTCCATATTCTTTCAACATACGAGTTCAGGATTATTTGTGTGCTGAAGTGTTGGGGCAGGGGAGGGGCAGGAATAGGGATGGCAGCACCTTTCTGAACTAAGCGAGTGGGGAGCATCCTAGTTGGAGTCATGTATGCACTGCATTGCCAGAACTCAGGTTTAGATGAAATGAGAGGCTCTTTGTGTCATCCAGTTGTCCTCAGCTACTGTCATTCTTCAAAACAGGAGGACTGCCATAAGCTCACAGATCAGCAGCAGGCACTAAATCAGGGTCAAAACCCCCTGCCCATCTACCTCTCTCTCAATGTGAAGGATAAAATCAGCGACCACGATTTTAGAGGTAACAGTATTCCGGAATTGCATTTAACATTTAATCCCAATTGGGGTCAATTTAGGATTGGATAAGGATGTCAATTCAATGCACAAATACTTTGAAAGGTTAATCCACCTTAGAGGAGAAGTTTAATAGTTCATATTTTGAAGACCTTAGTGTAATTCAGTATTCAGAATCAAAAGCAGGACAATGGAAGACATTGTGCTTTTGTAGAAAGTGTCAGAAAGTTTACAGAGACATAGCGATTTAAGAGGACCATTTGTTCTGCATATTCACCACTGTGAAATGTACAGTAAACAAAGGCCTGCTTGCAAAGTGTGTTAGTTAGAAACCAGTCTGCCTTAACATGGCAAATATAATGTTTTATTCAAATAATTATGCCTCTGCTGCTGTAATCAGTCTGTCTTACGTCTTTTCTTTTAGAATGGGTGGAATTCACCCCTTATGAGGTAGGATTCCCAAAATATGGAGCCTTCATTCGTGCAGAAGATTTTGGCAGTGAGTTCTTCATGGGTCACCTGATGAAGAAAATCCCAGAATCCAGAATCTGCTTTTTGGAAGGTGTTTTGTTTTTCTGGGAAAATGTAATATAATATAATCTGCTCCTGCATAAACCCCTCTTCTGAAATTAAATGGTTTGTGTGTTTTTACCTGGAGAAGTATATGATAAAATACTAGGACTGATAACAGGTCACTATCTGCAGGACTTTTTATTTTCCCTGTGATCTTATTCATCTTAACAGATTTGTTGGTTCCGTCTATGGTTATGCATGCTGACGTGAGACCTTCGCAGTACTTATATATCTTTGTCAGCAACAAAAGTTGTGTATCATTGCCGCTGAGTTAAATCATCAGTTTCTTCTGCAGCCTGAGTCTCTAAAATACACCGTTTTATCTACAAAGTTCCTGCCATGTCTAGCCCTGATTAATTCTTAAGATAACATTTCCATTTCAGAGTGCAAATAGGTCATAATATTTATCCTTTTTCCCCTCTTGCATAAAAAAGTGAAAGCAGTAAGGACATCTTTCTTCCCTTTGTGAAAGCAATCTCTTGCCTCATTGTTCTTTCTACTTCCACCAACTGCATAAAGGAAAAAGGAAGTTTCAGTGCTTTTTTTGAGAAGTTGAAACTTTTTGCTTATGTGGAGATTTCACTACAGCTAATGCTGAGGAGTAAGGAAGCAACTCAGAGTCTCTCTGTCCCTGGCTGCAATTTTAGATGGGAGCCCACAGAAGGGCTCTTCCCTTCTGTGATCAGCAATGCTGTCAGCCCCTTTCTACACCTTGGCACTTTCTTCCTACCTTCTCTAGAGAGATGTAGGGACATTTCTGTCCCTATTCCCTGAAGTGTCCGGTGACACAGTTATTCGACAGCAAATATACTGCAAATTTAGGTTTACAGCAATTCCTTTGCACCCCATTTATTTTCTGTCAAATATCTGTCAAATCCTATGCCACAGGGATCTGGAGCAGTGTGTTTTCCTTGAATCTCATGGATGCTTGGTATTTATCTGTTAATTCAGAAGACTTCTGGCACAAATGGACCCGAGACAAAATTACTGACATAGGTGGGTTATTCTTATGTGATTATTTTGTTTTATTTTCTCTCTCTTTTTTTCCCTCTGTGCTGCTATTCTCGTACTTAATTTTTCAAAGCCCTTTTAGGATGTTCTCTTCAGGGATTTCCATTATCCACTTATAAACCAGGGGGAAATTCGTGCCTTGTGTTACATATGGCAGTTATTTCAGTTGTATGTGAAAAGAACCCACAAAATCCATCACAGAAAAATAAAAGAGACAATGGCCCTCTTGTGAGATGTTTTCTGAGCGCAAGGGTGAGATAGAGAAAAATGGATAAAATCGTAGCAAAGCGAAGAAATTCCTAGTAGGTGAGGTGGACCCTTTTGCAGTACAAACAAAGCCTTTATCACTGTGAAGTGAGAAGAAGAAAGGGATTTTTCAAAGCTTAGCTAAAAAAAATAAAGAGATTTGTGAAAATCATGGAAGTGAAAAGAGAAAGAAGTCCAAGTTTTCCAAAGATATTAAACCAAAGGATGACTGCACAGATTGACTTCAACAATGAAACCACATACATAAACTGTTATTCTTTCTTCTGCAGATGATGGAGCCCTATTCCCTACAAGACCAAATGAGCTGGATACTCGAGTGGTTTGTCCTACTGACAGCTTTTCAGAAATTTTCCGAGATGTCACGATGATACGTCCAGCAGCCTCAGAAATCCATAACTTCCTGAAGGGCTTCCAGATAAACAACAGCTACCTAGAGAGCGAGTTTTCCAAGTGGAAAGGTGTGGTAACAGCACCCTACTTTGAGTTACGGTTTAAACCATCCTTGTGAAAAAGAAACTATCCTTAAAAAGTTATCAAGCTAACTGCTTTTTGGTTTCATTCCTATGTTCTGATAGTATTTGAAGCTGTTTGTCACTGAAAGCTAAAATTAGGTAGCAGGAGAGGCTTCAAAACAAGTTTTTTTAAAAAATTCAAGAAGTCTCACAACTGATAAATGAGAAAAATCCCAGTTAGTCACCCAGCACATCTGCTGCTGTGCCAGCCTGCATGCCCGCAGCATGGCACTGGTGCTATCACACGCTGGCTCTTGCCTGGCCAATACTCAAGGGATGTGGAGGGAGCTTTGTTTCCTGTTACATTTTTACTTCTAAGTAAGATGCAATCTTTGTAACAGTATTCCCTGTTATCCAGGAAGGGAATTTTTTTGTTCAGTCGGGCACCAGATGTTCCATGTACAATTGTAGCTGTGTGCCTGCTCTTATAATGAGCAAAGTACCCTACATAGTTAGTACTCTTTAGTGTGTTGAGAGAGCAAGGTGCCATTTTAATTTGTTTTGTATTAACCAAAAAGAAATGCAAAAAACCCCAAAAAACCCAAACAAAACAAAAGAGCCAAAACAAAAAACACCCAACAGAAAAACACCCCAACCTGGTCAGAGCCACACACAAAACGAATTAATTCTATTCTCCTGAGCCCCAAGTTAATAGCTTTTAGTCAGAGGAAAGCCAAAGAAATTGCAGAGTAAAGAGTGAAAGAGGAAGCCAGATGAGGAACTGAGAAATAACTGAACTGCAGCCATCAGCTATATAGGTAGGTTTAGGACCCCAGAAAAGTTGAAGTCTCTTTTTGTTTACAATGGACTTTACTCAGCACTTCCCTTGCATCGGGCACCTCCTCTGATAAAACGTGCTTCTTTCCTAGACTGTGAGCTGGACTCACAGCCCAACCACCTGACAACTGCAACAGACTACCTCATCCTGATTGACACTGCATTTGCCTTTGCTACCAGTTACCCACCCCTTATGAGACCAGAAAGGAAAGTGGATGTCATTTTGCATTTCAACTACAGCTCAGGTTCGCAGACAGGGGTGAGTCTTGTACATTCTTCTTTACTGATTGCTCTGTTTCATCACTGAGTTCCCAGAACAGCTAATCCTCTACTCATAGAAACTTTGGGTTTTCCCCAATATCTGGGAAGTGTTAATAAATTAACAGTGTAGTGTTAACTGGGGGTCACATATCTTTAGGGAACACTACAACTGTTATCAGGAAGTAGTAATTTAGTAAACTCTATCTGCCCTTTTTCACCTGTAAGTGGTTTTAGCTGATTTGAAGGCAGGCAGATGTAGAATAAATGAAGCTAATTGCCTTTAAACATTGTCTAAGATTTCTCAATGCCATCATATGTACTCCTATGCAAGGAAAAATGTACCTTCAGGACAATATAACTGCAACAGTAGAAGGGTTTGATGCAGAAGACCAGATGTGGAAATAAATGCAACCACAGTTTGTGTTTAGGAATGTTAAATTCCTTAGGAATAAAAAGTTGTCTAAAGGTGACTTTTTCATAGCCAAATGTGGCATGTAGATTTTTGAAGGCAGGCATGTGTACTCAGATCCGTCTCACTTAACTCTGGCCTTCCAAGTCTTGGCTCCATAAACAACCTACACCTAAATTGGGTATGTACCATAATCCGTCAGAACTTGTCCCTTACCCCACAAATATTCTCAGTGAAATTAGGTTTTGGTCAAATTCAAAGTTCTTCCCATATGTTATGATGTTTTCTTTTGTTTTGTTTTCTTGTCGTGGCAACCAGCCCCTGAAAGATGCCTCTAAATACTTTGCAAAACAGGGAATTCCTTTCCCTACAAAAGTGCCAGATGATCAGGAAACTCCGCATCTGAAGGAATGCTACATTGTCGGTGATAAAGAGAGCCCAGAAACACCTATTGTGATATTTTTCCCTCTAGTAAATGACACCTTCAGGGAATACAAAGCACCTGGTAAGTTTACAGTTACCCATCACATTAACACAGGCAGCAGCCACTTTCTTTCTTTTTTTTACTGGATAATAACTGTTCTTCAGATCATTCTGTAATAATGGACTTGAACTCTCTTTGCTTAGATCTAAACCATACAAAAATACTTAAAATATGTGATTTTTCCTGGATGGTAGAGAAGCATCTGGGATCAGCCTTTGGCACATATTTTCCTCTTCAGATATTTTTTGCCTTTTCATAAACAGATTGTAGTTAATTGAGGAAAAGAATATTCTGTTTATCTGCAGTAGCAGAAATAAACAGAGGTAATTTCCTCTCATACTTGTCATCCTCTCCTGTTAGAGAATGCTCTGAGGAGTCTAAGGACTTCATTGTTTATGATAATTTCCAGGCTTACAGTTAGGCAGATAACCTTGAAAACAAAAGCATGAACAAGCAAAGTGATGAAAATGTAACACTGAGGCATAGTGAAATGATGAAAGTACAACACTGAGCCATTCCAACAGTCTCTGTTCACTTTGAAATTTAAAGAGTTTCAATAGCAACATTGCCAGTGACTTCTAAACAGATGAATTCTAAGTTCTGGTACCATATCCCACAAGCCATAGTACTCTGTTGGTACCAAAGTCTCAGTTATTCTTTCTACAGGTGCTAAAATTCCTAACTCAGATTGTGAGTTCACTTCAAAGCCTCACAGTATACTTGAAAGCTGGAAGTTCTAGGTTGGTACATGGTACATTAAATTTAAAACCAAAACAAATGCACAAACTATTGTCCCAATTGCATCAAATCTTATCCTTTTATATTAAGTAATTTTATATTAAGGTACTTTTGCTTTGTCGATTGAGTTCTTTGCATGTTTGAGGTGTACAGCTGGAGTTCTGGACAGGATTCAAATAGACTAAGGGTATTTATGCAGGTACACACACCATTCAACTCCAGCTCTTACCACTGATCAGATAACTGAAAGGTTGCTTTCTGCAGCTGCCCTTTAGAGAGAATTAAAGAAAGGAGGAAAGAAGAAAGAAGTAAAAGAAGAGCTGAGAATTAGCTTCTGTACTGCTCTTCTATATTGCACTGCTCTTTTGTACTGCTCTGTGAAGGAGTTTGCCTGCCTTCTTCCCCTCAATAATTTCCAGAAACAGGGGATGCTGCGCCTAAGTCTGTTATTTACTATCAGGTGTATCTACTGTCAGGTGTACATCCGATGATGTGCAGATGTTAAATGTCAACATATATATTATCAGGGACTCTAAAAAGGGGTGTTGTTAGGTATGAAGAAAATTAATTTGAAGACCTGTGTGCTCTCTGCATATTGCATACAATTGAGGCAAGCTTGTGTTGCCCAACCGGTTCAGCTGGTAGCTGCAAGCTGAGACTGAACAGGAAGAGAAAGAAGGGGTCCTCCTTGTCATGCCCCCTCGGGCAAAGTGTCAGCTGAGCCGGCATGAAAGGGCTCTGTCCATTCAGCGTTTTGGGAGGACTGACACCTCGCAGCTGAGACCTGGCCTCCACAGCAGCAGGATGGATGCCACAGAAGGTCCTGTGAGGCTGGAAAAGGATGTCTGCCCTTTGTTAGTGACAGACAGAGATCAGCTTAATTTATCGTGCTTCAGTACCATGCCCTAGCCCAGGTCTAAATTGTACCACATATGAAGTATTAGTACAATCACATGAGCAGGCAGTTTTTCCATAGGCAGCTCATCCATCAGCTTGTTTGGAGGGGAATTTAGAGTCTGGGCAGTAAACACGTAAAACTGACATATTCAGACTGATTAAATTCTGTGCTGTTAATCTATCCATGATCAAATAGAAAGAGAGTTCTCTGTATAAGATTTACTCTGCTTCAGTTGAGTGGTACCAGTTCACTGTAACTCTGTCTGCAAAGCTGAGAGGAGTACCTTTCTGGACTCAGACAGACCCTTCAAGGCAAATCAGAACCCTTTGATCAATGTTGTTAGATCCATTTTGGTAGAGAAGATTCCCCAAATGCATGAGGTCCTATGAGTGAGATGCTGACTTTTCCCAGTGCCTATCCCCTGCCATGGTTCAGGTGGTGCCAGGCTATCTGTGACTGTGGAGGGTCCTTGTTTGCTACAGTAACACCCTCTTGGGCAATGTGGTGGTCTCACTGGAGGCTGACAGAAAAATTCTCATGTCTCTGATACTCTCTCTGACAGTATTACCTACGATTTCTGGGTTGTTAGTACTTTCTTTCCCTCGTGCCAGCTGTCAGAAAACCAAAGGGTCTGTGGAAATGGTGAGGAAGCATATAAACCTATGTGAACCCTCATGTCAGGCTGTCCTGGTTTCATCTGGGAAAGACTTAATTTTCTTCCTAGCAGCCGTATAGTGCTGTGTTTGGGATTTGGAATGAGAATTATGTTGTTCTTTCTTTTCTGTCCCATTAAACTGTCTTTCTCTCCACCCACGTTTTCTCACTTTGTTCTTCTGATTCTCTCCCCATCCCACTGGTCGGGGTGCACTGAGCAAGCAGCTGTGTTTCTTAGCTGCTGGCTGGGGTGAAACTGTGACATGGGAGTACAGACCAGCATACAGCAGTGGATCTCCATGTCTTCAGGCCTCCCTCCCCAGGGGTGGGATCTTCAGCCATCCTTTAGCAGTCAAAGGCATATAAATCCAGTAATCTGTAGAAACCAACAAAATTAATCGACCTCTTCCCTTCCAAGAATCTGTTTATTCTATGTACTAGCAGATAGATAGAAGTTCAACCTGCTCATATGCTGTGTCCCATTGGTGCAGAATCGAGCAAAAAACTGATTTAGTTTAGAGTTGTGATCCACTATTTGTGCATGTCTGAGAAATGCCCAGACCCTAATTGTTCTTTTGCAAATTAACCAAGTCATTGCTTGTCTGTTAGGTGTGAAGCGTAGTCCCTCAGAGATGGCAGAGGGTGAGGTTGATGTTGCCAATCCCTGTGGCCCATATTACATAAACAACCTGAGCTATTCAGAGGAAAATTTTGACAAACTGGTGAACCTGAGTTACTACAACGTCCAGAACAACAAAGATTTGATTCTTCAGGCCTTGCGTACTGCTGTGGAGCGGAAAAAGCAGCGTAAGAAAGAGCAAGCACTGCAAAAACCTCCCAATGGCTATGGCATGTGCGTGCCTGACAGAGAAGGAACCCAGCATTTGGCTGAGTGCCCAGCACCAGGGAATATGAAATAAAGTATCTATGAGTCCTGTCGATGAAGAAGAAAAGGAATTTTATTAGGAAGTGAAGAAAAGCCAAAGAATGCTAAGAATAGCACTTCATTTGTCATCAAAAATGTTAAAGCCTGTCTGTCAGTGGAGGGAATAAACTCAACAAAAGAGTTCTTCCTTAATGAACTAATGTGCTTCCCTCGTTGACAGCCTCAGTAGCGCGGCTAGCTGAGGCTGTGCTCCACTGTACTTGCAGTAATGACCTTCCAGGCCAGGGCCAAACTGCACGGACAAGGAAGCGTGAGGAAGTTTACACTGACTGTGTTTGCGTTCTACCTGTGCTATAAAAACAGAGGATTGCCAGTCCAGAAATGCAGCAGAGAGCAAAATCCCTTGTCTCTAAAACAAAATCAAGAAAGCCATTTGTGAACGAAGGAGGCTATGTGAATGTAAATACATATTAAATTTATTTAATAAACCACTTCTTTTGAGTAGGAGTTACAGCAAATAAACATTTTTCATACCAAATACATGTTAAAGCCATTTATTTTAGGTGCTTCTTCCTCTACTAGCAAGACAAAGACAACATGCAGGCATTTCATAGCTGCTGAAAAATTATTGAAGAATAAAGTATATCTGCTCCAGACCTAGATGTAAACTGCTCCAGGATCCTGGGACCCCTTGAGTTTAGGATTACACAATTAAGACCCTTCTCTACAAGAACCAACTCATGTTAATTTATTTTAGCAAGCTGGATTTAAATGCTATTGATAATACCAAATGTTCTTTAATATTGATAATATTAAAGTCTTTAAGACTATTACATCGAAAAGACACAAGAAACACAGACAAAGCAAAACTAAAATTGTATACCTGATATCATTCATGCAAATGTGATTTTTCTTAACTTGCTATAGAGTATGGCAACTGAAGTTAATGTAACATCAACTTTCAATTTTCTGACGCTTTGGTTGTGACATTAACATGGCTCCTTTCCAGTACACAGTCTGGATTTTTGACAGATGGAATCTGTAAAAGTCCACATTCATTCTTCTTCTAAATTTTTCAATTCTATGCTATTGGTTTATTTAGTAGACAGCTAATATCTACAAGCCCATGTTTCATAAAGGCTTCTCTGCTCCTCAGTTCTGCTGTAGTAGTCTTTGTAAAGAAACCCTGTTATTGTGGGCCAAAACCAGAAGTCTTACAAATTCCTTTGCCCTCAAGGTTTTCTCCTAGGTGGTGCACAGAGATGTAATCTTTCTGTTTGATGCTTAAGTCAGTGAACACTTACCTGCACACTACAGGAGCCCACAGAGCTCCTGGACTGTATTGGCCAGAGTTTATCTCCCATGGAAATGAAGGACCAAAGACAGCAGTCATGCTGATGAATGCTGGGTCTCATCAGAATATGGGACGGGACATAGCCCGAGGGCACAGCCAGACCTGGGAATTTGGAAGCACTCCCAGGTTCCCATAAACAGTTAGAGCTTTATTGTCTGAAGGGCAAAAATTATTTCAACGACAGCAGGAAGCGTCTAGGCAGGAAGTCTGAAGACAAGCAGAGCGAGGTGTGTGAGTGCAAACACTTCCCTGCCCTTCCTGCTGCTTTCCAGCAGACACGAAAGGGTCATGGAGAACAATGGACACTTTACCCCATTTCAAAAATCTTGCAGGGAATAGTGACTCAGTATCTCAGTTTTCTATGTTCAACAAGAGGAAAATGCCAGGCCTAATCAGGGAGGTGGAACTGCTTCCACACAAGGCACGAATAGCGAAGGAACCTGCAACCTAGAAAAAGGACAGGAGGAGCGCAAGGCAGAGCGAGGTGTGTGAGTGCAAACACTTCCCTGCCCTTCCTGCTGCTTTCCAGCAGACACGAAAGGGTCATGGAGAACAATGGACACTTTACCCCATTTCAAAAATCTTGCAGGGAATAGTGACTCAGTATCTCAGTTTTCTATGTTCAACAAGAGGAAAATGCCAGGCCTAATCAGGGAGGTGGAACTGCTTCCACACAAGGCACGAATAGCGAAGGAACCTGCAACCTAGAAAAAGGACAGGAGGAGTGAAAGGCAGAGAAGAGAGGGATGTACAAAATCAGCGGACCTCTCTTCTGCCACAAGACCTGGAGGGGATCAGACAAAACTAGCAGGCAGCAGGTTTAAACAAAGTGAGGTAGTTCTGCACGCATGTAATTAAGTTTTCCTGTTGATAAAATTTTATGCATTCAAATAACTGATTGACACATTAACTGGAAAATTTTGGGAGACTGAAAAAATACAATGGCACTGCATCTGCCTCAGTCCTGCACTGAATCATAAATTTCCAGAGACTCAGAGGACAGTCTGAGATGGTATTGTACCTGCCCTGTGAGGTATGTGAGCTATGTAAGTTTCTCCAGTCACTAAACACTGGATTTAGCACCACAGACAAGGGGGAAAGGAACCTCACTCCACATTGCAGTACTTAGGTTTTCCACAGCTCATATATTTTTGCAGATAATTAATAATTAGGAGCAGTCAGACCTCGAAAGCTGTAGTGATACAAGACTAATTTAAAAGAAATTACTGAAGTAACATAGAGAAGGTGTGAGTAACTACAAGGATAATTTAATTACCTATAAATTAACGCATAGAGAAAAGTAATGAAAATTAAAAGAATACAAAACCAAACCATGAAATGGAGATTTTAAAAAATGAGGAAACCAGTCAGCAAGATCCTGTGTGAAATGGTATAAAATCTTTAGACTCAGCATGGAAATTGCAACAAAAGAGTTGCAAAACATATGCACAGCCCTAAATAAAATGCAAAGCAAGGAACCAAGAAAAGGCAAAGTGGTTAAATGCCCAGAACTGAGCATTGCTAAAGTCTGACATCTGTTCTTTGAGGAACAGCGTGGAGAGGAAGGAGATGAAAAGAGCATATCTAAACCTGCTGATGTATTTAGAAAAGACCTAGCACATACTGAGAAAATGCTGTATTCAATATGGAAATGAGGAGGAAGAAAGGTACATGGATAAAAATGGGAAACAGTAGATGTGCTGGACCAGCAAAAGGAAATTTAAGTGATACGGGTGCTGAGAAGGAGCCGTAAGTGTGCAACACAAAAGATACAATTGTAATACAGTGTTTAAACACGGTTTCAGCAAAAATTTCCATTCCTTTTTTTTTTAACTGAGATCCCAAGTTTTTGTTTTCTATCTAGTTAGTGAGCACAAACTTTAATGTCAGAGGACAAAAAATATTTGTTTTATTGATTTTCCCAAGGTTGTAGTGAATGTGGTGTTATACTCCACTAAAATCTTCTGTAAAATCAATAGGCAAGGTGATCCTCCTACGTGGCTTAATATAATGCAGGACCTAAGGTTAAAACTAATGGCCGTACCTGCTACACACGTCTCACAGGAACATTTCCATGTTATACTAAGATTTTTCATTGTGTTTAAAACAGTTGCCTAATGTCGTAGCTAAACACCACGGCGCTTAGTCACACACTTCTCTGGCATTCAAAGACAGCAACTATCATCAGAAAAACACGAAAAGCGTTTGGGCGATTCTACGTTCAGATCGGAGATGTCAAAGTGTTTCCGGATTTCATCGCAAGGGGCTGAGATTTTAGCGCAGAGGACCAGCAGGTACAATTAACCTCCAGAGGCGGACTTGTGGCCAAAAAAAAAAAAAAAATTAAAAATCCTCGGATTCTGAAAAGAAAAACCAGACCAACTTCCCCTTCAGAAAAACCCCAACCCCCCCGGCTCCAAGGGTGTGTANGGGCCGGGGCCGGGACCGGGGCCGGGCAGCGCCGTGCCGGTGACAGGCGGCGGGGCGACAGGGCTGGCGCCTGCCCGCGGCCGCGACCCTCGCAGCGAGCGGGGCTTGCCCAGAGCCTCCGTGCTCTGTCGAGGATGGTGCCGCTCCCGACCCCGTTACACGTTCTGTAGCTCTCCGCTTGCTTCCTGTTCATGAATATTATCTCTATTTCATGTTCTGCTGAGAAAGTGTAACTTCGTCTTAGTTTTTTTAATCTCGAAGTTATTTCAAAGGAAAACCGGGGGCTTCGTGTTAAAACGGTATGACTGCACTGGCCATGAGGGATCATTTAACCTTCTCTCCTCCCCTTTCTTTCCCGAAAGTAGCTTAATGCACAGATCGCATGTGATGATAAAAGCGTAACATGAAAGGAGTTTTGGGCAAAAACCACGTGATATTTGGAAAGTCAACCCTTCCATGTGCCTTTATTTTGATCAATTACATTGAAGAAGCAGTATCACTACTAAGGAAGCTTAACAGTTTTGTCCCTGTTGTAGTATTTTCTGTCTTTCCTCTATTCCTTATTTCTAAGTTTCTTAGTGACTCATTTTTAGGAAGCTGAAGCATATCTCGGGTAAGCAAAATATTACGAACCTGTGAACATTTTGCATATGTTTCAGTTTCCCTCTCACGTGCCCACCTACAAATCGGTCTAAGGTTGTGCCCAACCCTGCAAAAAACACTGATATGGTTCACACTTTGACCTGCTTATATGTGAAGTTCATTAAAGTCCTTCTGTAAAATTTTAAAATATTTCTTTCACTTCCAAAGACTATAGGCAGTCTTGCCATAACAGCGTTTTCTTCTTGCAGTGCAAAATACATACCTCTCCTCTCCACTGAAGAGCAATGTTTGCCTTTAATCACCTGAGAGCTTTTCAGATGTTTACAGAACTAATCGTGTGTCTTTTCTGGTTTTACAGCTAGCTAATTGGAAGCTTGAAGCTGAACATGGTTTCTTTACTGATTCCCACAAACACGTAAAGAGGTGTTGCTCAGAGGAATATTTTTAAAGTAGAAATAAGGCTCTAAGTAAAAGAAAAGAAACTTAGTTTCAGGATCTCCACAGTCACAAGTTGGGGTGTGTGTGGGGTGGTTCGGATTTTTATAACATTTCTCTAGGCATACTCATTCATTTTCTTCTTTAAAATTACAGTTGCCTTGTTAGTCTGTATATATTTCCAGATAAGAGTTGTTACTTGGCTTATGGACAAGGGATGGGGAGAGCGTGGGTAATACAGAGGGAGGCAGAAAGGTCCCAAATATGTGCATACCAGAACTTGTTCTGCCTGTCAGCAGAGTTGTTTTGTTGTTTGCAATTCATAGAAAACTTTCTTTCTCCTCTCCTGTAAGAATTTGCCTTGGTTGACAACACAGTTTCTTGATTTACGGACATTCAACTTTTCTGTCCTTTATAGCTGCCTGTATCTGACTGAAGTGCAAATCAGTATTGTCCTTAGAAACAACATTCCTTGCAGTGCCTTACCTGTATTTTTGCTGCTGTTGCCTTGTGAGGAATTTGTTATCAGTGTAACAACAAAATACTGAGCAAAAGGTTTGACTGATGCTAATGTACAGTCTGAATGAGAAAAGACGTATAATTTATTACAGCTCTTTCCAGCATTTTTTTAGCATTTGTTAGTGCTGGATGAAGATGCCCAGACAATATTGATGGAGATAAAGTTTTCAAAGATGGTTTCTCATGTGTTGTATTAAAATCCCTGACTTGATGTAGGAGGTGGCTTTTACTGTGAATGTGCCCTTCTCTTTACTCTCTTACCCCTTTCTCCTGTCCCCATTTTAGGCAGCTTGCAGAGCAGTTTAATCTTGTACAAGGTATTGGAGAAGACAGGCATTGACTGTTGAGCCCAAATCAGTTGCAGAATATCCGTTATTGCTTCTAAAGGACCTCACTATGATCAACATTCATTACCTCAGTGTTCTCTATAGCATAGGTAATAATTGGCTGAATCAGCTTGAAAAAATTCTCCATTGAAGATGGGCAGCAATTTAGACAACAGTGTCACAGTGACTGTTACTCAAAATCCAATTTAGAGGAGGAAAAGAAGGGAAAAAAAGAGAAGTTCTTGTATGTTGTGTGCAAGACTTAGAAGAAGACATGGGAAAATATTATAGTGTCCGGATCAGCCAGAAATAAATTTCCGTTCTGGTAGGCTGAATCTCCCATGGAAAAATATTGTACCCTCTCAAGATTGTTATAATTCTATCTTTTTTGTAGATGATTTTTTCCAAGAATGAAGTAGCGGTACAGGGGTTTTATTCCTCTAAACCTTTTAATAAGCAAACATTATTTTAAATCTTATTTAGAACGGCTTTTTGTTCACATTCCTCTGCTTCATAGTCAGGAGGGTATACTAGATCTACTTAAGTGTTTGCTACTGGGTTTATGTGTGAACATAACAATTCTGTTTAGCTGTCAAATATTCATTTGAGATTTGATTTAGAAGTTATCGTGAGAACTTCACATTTTCATACCTCTGACACATCCATATCCACCCAGTTCCTTCCACTAAGTCTTTATGGAAAACACTGATCTACCAGTGACTAAATGTCCCTGGGGATTAAGATAGGCAAACAAAGACTTCCAGGTTTCTAACAGCTCTTATGTTTTTTTTCTCTCAATCGTGTTTATCTGCTTTGGCACTTGGAACAATGTGGTGAAACCGGTCAGTTTTGCTGTCTAAGATGTAGTGTGGTGATAGTTTTATTCAAGTATTTGACAATGCTGACAATTTAAACAAATGCGTCCAAATGTGAATGCTTGTCCAATTGTATTTAATGAAGTGGGAGCATGGTGAGAGCCAACTGCTTATCTTACATGTGAGCTGCTTGGCCTTGCAGCTTCTGTAATTGTCTCAATTTCTCATGCCTGTTTAAAAAAAAAATTTGGGGAAAGTAGGGACAGGAGAGGAGAATTGTATTGTGTGAAAAAGAGATAGGAGGTAGTCAATGCAAATTAGTGGTTTCTTTCCTTCTAACAGTTAATTAAACTTTTAGTCTAATAATGTCTAACTTGTCATTTATTTTTCTATTTTAAAAGTGTAGGAGACTGATTTTTTTTAAAGAACTGATCAACATGAGACAAACCAGAAGTAAATTCCTCAGATTGCCAGGCTATGCCATTACTTTGCTTGCAGGTATTACTCAGAGGTTAAAAATTGTAAACTTCCTGCTATTTAACTCAGCCAGAGCTGCCTTTTGTGAAAGCACCCTTTTGTATGCATAATGTCTGGAGTCTGCAAGAAGGTGCAATCACTTGTGCAGCTGCATCTATTTCTTTGGGGGTGGAGGGGGAGGAAAATCCCTCTTAATTTCTTTGGGTGAAAGCTGTATCTTCTTTGTTACTAGCACTACATGAAAACTTTTATTTAGAGCATGAGTTATTTAGAGCAGAATTCTTACACTAAAGCAAACATCTGCTGATTTTCCTGTGTTTAAAAAAAAAAGCGGAATATTTGGTGCAGTATGTGGTACGGAGGTGAGCAGCCCTGTAAAGGAGCCATGAGTTTATCTCCTGATGCATCACAGCGTACCCCTGTTCAGTGCTGTTCTATCCAGCCCACTTGCATTTGTGCATTAGTGTGGCCTAGCTAATGCATTTAGACTTCAGATGATAAACAGTATCTGCAACTGTGAGTAACCTTTTCTATCTCTGGAACTTTGTAAACTAGTTTCCCATAGTGTGGCTATACATCTTGCAGAGGAACATGCATGAATGTTTATTGGCAAAGCTGAAAGGTTATAGCCCAGGTAAAAACAAAGAGAGAAGAATCAACAGGATGTCTGTTATTTGATCTAGACTGTCTTTGGGGCATTGGCTATTTTTGAGCATTCTTCCTGTGAACCTTTTTGAACTTCTATGCTGAAAATTCCTGAGAAGAGCATGTAGTTGCAGATGCTGAAAATCCAGGTATTTTCCTGTACTAATGTAGCATTGGCAGCTTTTCAATTTACAGAAGACTGCTCTTACCTTTTGTGTGGGTCAGTAAAACTGTTTTTTCATGCTGAGAAGTGTAATATAGCATGTTCTGGCTTATCTCACCCCACAACTCCAGCTTGCCAACCAAGCACCACACAGCCACTCACACCCTGCACAGTGAGATGGGGGAGAGAATCAGAAGGGTAAAAGTGAGAAAACTAATGGCTTGAGATAGTTTAGTAGGTACAGTAAAAGCATTGCAAGCAAGGCAAAGCAAGGAATTCATTCACTCCTTTCCATGGGCAGGTGTTCAGGTATTCCCAGGAAATCAGGGCTCTATCATACATAACAGTGGCTTGGAAAGAGAAAATGCTATCACTCCAAGTGTCTCCTTCTTCTTTCTTCCCCTAGCTTTATATGCTAAGCACGATGCCATATGGTACAGGGTATCCCTTGGGTCAGTTGGGATCAGCTGTCCCAGCTGTGTCCCATCTTAACTCTTTGTTTACCCCCAGCCGCCTGCTGGTGGGGTGGGGTGAGAAGCAGAAAAGGCCTTGATTCTGTGTAAGTGCTGCTCAGCAGTGATGAAGACATCCCTGTATTGTCAACACTTTTCAGCACAGATCCAAAACACAGCCATATAGTAGTTTTTGTCCCAGCCTAACCTATCACACTTGAGCACAGCCAGTGCTCAAGAACAGGTTTATTTTTGTCTGTACTAATTCTTGATGTGCAATTGTGAGCCAATCTTAATGGAAAATAACCTGTATTGCAGAGTGATTGCTGTGTCTGTTGAATAGTTGTACCAGGCAGAGCATTGTGACTGTTGGGTGGGGCATGGTATTTGGAAGGAGGTCTTGCCTTCCTGGATTGTTATCGCTATAAAAGCCTGGTTTTTAAAGCTGCCTTTATGACATTAGCTCGGAAGTATCATTGCAGTTCAGTAGCACTTTATTCTGGTTTACTCATTTCAATGAACAGCTAATCTGAGTTTGCACTATCGAGTTCAGAGCAGCAAATAAAGATGTTGGAAATCCTGAAAGGTACTCCGTACTTGTAACTCTTTAAATTTTGCAAGTTTTACATGTGCAGCAAATTCATGAGCAGGCCATGAAATTATTTTTTTAGGCATCTAAAAGACTGTCACCACTTAATGTCCTTAATCATGCCATAATTTATAAGCTTACAATAGATGGCAATTATCCTGTTACCCTAGAGGTGTCTGCTCCTGGATTCAGATCCCACAATATAGTTTTCCCTGACCTGAGATGTGGGACTTCACTCCTGTGCACTTGATTCAATATATGTTCTTTACTGCTGCTCTTGGAGCATCTTCTTGTATGTGTTGTCTGTCAGCCTTATGAGTTGCTGCCTCTGGCAGCAGAAGGCTGGGAATGAGAATTTGTATCAAGAGAAGAGCTTATTTATGAGTTCTTAGAGAGCCCTTCTCTTTTAAAAGAAGGACAGTGAGGAAAAGCAGTGTTTGAAATACAACATTTTATTATGGCAAGTTAAAAACTTTATTCTAGAAGACAAAAGTGTAGTTGATCTTTCAAAATCAAAGCCATGGATAACTCCAGTCTGGAAAATTTTAGTGGCTCTTGTGAGTTAGCCTTGGCATGCTGTTTTAGAGAACTCTGGTCTGCAGTGATGTTCTGTGAAGAGGCAGGAACACACTTTCATGTTTCAGGTGTTCCACTGTTTGCCACAACACTTGAAAGTCCCGGATTTCCATGAGGGGTCAACTGGTGAGCAGTTAAAGGAGTTTCGTCTTCATTTTGTTACATGATCTAATTTGTACAGTGAGGGATCTGCTGCATTTTACAAATCTGTGTGGGCCGAGAGGTTTGAGTGTTGTTTCCTTGGCTTTTGGAGAGGGGTCAGTTTTATTTCCCTGTTACTGTGCCAGTTTGCTAAGGCTAGTGGAAAACAGTCTTTGAAATATGTAACATATATGTAGTGCCTTAAATTCAGCTTCTGTACACTGTTCTATGAAGTTTGTGAACGCTTGGGTACTTTATTTACAGACAGAGATTGTTCAGCAAGTGTAGATACTATGTAAAATTTTTTTTGCAGCAAAAGCAGCCAGGAAGTCCTCTTGAGTCAGTATTGATTTAGGAAATTATAGCAGAATAAGCATAGCACTGTTGGATTAAGGCCAGAATAAACCTTTATTAAAAGAGCAGCATTAATGTAGATGCACTAAAACATAACTAGTGCTGTAGTTGTATGTAGGACCACCACCTGTGCCTGAAGAAAAAATTTTACGTAAATCCAGTTTTGATTATGTAAATAGTTAAATTATAGTTGATTGAAATTGTGTTTTTTTGGGTTTTTTTTTAAGAACTGCAGGGTGATACTGAAAACATTTTGTTTTAGTCTTGAGCACAAAGATGATGCTGTTGTGACTGAGGACAATAACTCTCATGCTTTAAAGTTAAGCAGGGTTGTCTGTGCCTATGAACAGTGGCAGTTGTCATAGAATGTGGGCTAGAGGGAGGCTTGTTCAGAGGACTTGGAGCTGCTTTTGCTTCACACTTGCCATCTATGAGGGGATGCAGACAGGCTTTTTATGTAAATAAATGCCCTGGTTCCATTAAGTTTTAATACTTCAATACGCACTTAATTCATTTCAGACCTTGTTGTCTGGTAAGTCAAGGCCTTGTGAATATGTGCTGTGTGTGTCTTAGTAGACTACTCAAAGGGAAGTGCAAGATGGTTTCTGGTGGTATAGCACTGCCTGACTTGATGCCTTTTGGAAGTTCTTTACTGTTAGGCCTAAAGTTCTGCAGATCTGACTTAGTTAACCATTAGTTTTTGATATGCAGGTCAAAAGAAAAAAAAATTTCCTCACTCCCAAACAGATAAAACTTTACTGTCTCATAACAGTTCTCTCTGCCTCTGGTTGGATGAGTTAAAGTTCGTGAGATCAGACGAAGTTGATTAAAGGGTTAGAGCTCTCAGCCAACTGGATCTGTTCACACGCAGTTTCAAACCATTCCTTTTTTGTACCAGCAGCACTGGTATAGGCTTGGAAACACTCAGAAAAGCACCCGGGTCATTGGTAGAAGTATCCACTTAAATGGTTGAGGCATTTGAGGGAGTGCTTTCCACACTGTCTTTGTAAAGTGATTTATCCTTTTTTATCCTCTTACCTAGATGTTGTGAAAAACTAATTCAGTTCTCTTCCTCATTCCCTGGTTAACAGAAATAATGAAATGCAGGAAAATGTAATCTTATTCATATAGAATGTTCATATCCTTGGGAATTTT
Organism: Mystacornis crossleyi; assembly: GCA_013400655.1. NCBI lineage: Eukaryota > Metazoa > Chordata > Aves > Passeriformes > Timaliidae > Mystacornis > Mystacornis crossleyi. The sequence goes on along the minus strand of VYZQ01041161.1, from coordinate 168,668 downwards.
CTAGAAAATTACAGGTATTTGCTTTTGCCATGGATCCCAGTCATTCATTCTTTTGGAATATTTATGTATAAATATAGCTATTATGTATAAATGTATTTATGTATTCTCCATGTCCAGATACCTGCTCGAGCAAGACTTTCCAGGCATGCGGATTGGTCCAGAGCCTACCACAGATTCCTTTATTGCTGTGATGTATGGAGAAACAGAAGGAAATGTTCCTGGAAATGCCCTAGTTGTTGATCCTAAGAAGCCATTCCGGAAACTCAGCCGCTTTGGAAATGCTTTCCTGAACAGGTGAGACCATCTTGCTTTCTATCTTCTGATGATTATGTTAAAATTTTGGCATGTTTTGTTTTGAACAGCATGGAATAAATATTCAAACACAAGCAGGAGTGGTGGCAGTTCAGGTGAATTAAATAAAAAAAGGCAGTACTAGGTAGGGTGGCATTAGGATAAAGATACTCAGTTATCTGTAAAGAAAATAGTTGTTAAAACCAGTTCACAGAAAACTGTAGAAATGATCCACTGGGTGACTTGTTTGTGAGGCATTACGCCGCGTGGAACAGTTCAGGATCAGTTTATGCAAAAATTCTACTCAATAAAACGGGTAAGTTAGTACTGTAATTAAAAACTTCCATTAGAAAAAAAAAAAGGGAAACAAATATTTTCCCTTTGATGCTGTCTTGTTCCTTTCCACTGATTTCACTGGATATCTTGGTATAACTATTTTAAATTGTGAATTGCTGGGATATGTAAAAAGACCTACAGGAATGGAAAAGATTCAAATGTGCCCCATGGGTAAAATAAAAACTCAAGCTGTTAAGTGTTTAATATCGACTACCTGGTGTTCAAGTAGTTTTGTAGACGAGGAAGATAGTGTTAACTTCTGCTGTGTATTTGTAAAAAGGGAAGGGTTGTTCAGGGGCTGTGAATATTTTCATAGTAAACTTAAGTAGCATGCTAAATATTTCCAGTTAAAAGTTAGTTACTAATAACTCGGTTCTTATTGTCTGAGCAATCACTTTGTTTTCTTCCTATATTTAATAGTAGCTTGACATGGAGGCCTCACTTTGCAAGCCAATTAATCTAAATTGGTTCTTTTTAACAATAAACTTTCCTGTTTGGCTGATAAATACTGGCATGAGTGTTAAAAGTTCATCATGTACAGTTTTATCTCTTGCTGTGCTTATTCAAAGAACAAGGTTTATAGCTGCTTACAGTTGGCTTGGCTATCGCTTTGCAGAGATAAGAATATGTGCTGTGGGAAGCTGTAGTCAAGTCCCATTTCAAATAACAGTTTTGAGGTTATTGGCTAAGTTCTGTCTTGCTGGTCACTATTCTGTTTCTCCCTTTCCTCACCATTGTGCTCTCTCTACAAAAAATTATTATACTGTAAATTGTATTTTGCTTAATATTCAAATATTTGCGCAGAACATTTAATAATGATATGTGTTTGTTTGGATGAGTGGCAATGTAATTTTTTTGCCAAAATCGTCTAACTAGTTGTGTCAGGTTCTGACTACTATGAAAGCAAGATTATTGGATAGCTAAAGAGATACACTTTCATAGTAACTGACTAAATTATTCCAGTTCTTTTGACTGTGATATGGTTATACTGAAGTGCTGTGAGCACCCTTATCTTCTCCAACAGTCACTCTCACTCCTTAGTTATTCATCAGAGATCTAGGTGCTTATCTTTCCCTAGCATTTTTCAAAACTTACCAACTCCTTTCTCTTTATGACTTCACTTGAACGAAATTGTCTTAGGCTTCAGTATCTTTGAGTTCCTACCAGGTTGCCTGTAATGATACTATATATTTACTTTGCCTTCTCTCATTTGCCATACTGACTGTTCTTTCTATCTGATATTACATTTTTCATTCCTGCCTTAATAGACTTTTCTCTACTTCCCGCCTGCCCTGCCCCATCCTGTCCCCCTACTATTTTATTTTTTAAATGGTTTCCCAATCCTAGTGTTTTGTTTCGTGGAGGAACTTAAGGCTATCAACACTTAGACCGTGAAGCTGAGTGCCCTTTTCATCCAAGTGTAACAATCCAAATGACGGGAAGCAGGGACTGAGGTAATGGGAAAAGTGAAACAAACAAGAACACGGTATCACAATCAAGGCTTGTACTTAGTAATTAGCTGCATTAATTTATTGATGTTACCTTGCTTTTGTCTTTTTCCATGACCCTTTCTAATTGCCGCCTTTATCTCACTGCTTGTGAGGGATGTTCCTCTAGCAGTCTCTTATTTCTCCTGTATACTTTTAAAAGAAGTTGGGGAGGAAAGGGAAGGGGAACAGGACCTAGTGTGCCCTTGGATGCTGGTGAGGGAAAAATATTGCATTATACCAGAAAAACATGTAAATTAATTAGTGCTACTTAGAAGAAATGCATGGTCCTGCTCTATTGTCATGTGTCATAAGCAATTACAGTCTTCTCATTCATACAACTGTTTTTGTAGCACTTTTTTTTTGGTTTAAGTCTGTTTGTCATTCTGGTGGATAGTATGTAGTGTTGTTTTTTATGATGCAGCACTTTCATGACCTGCATGAAGTGGGATGTTAAGAAATAAGTCTCAGTGTTGAAAAGAGATATTTAAATACCGCTATCATTACAGTTTTAAGTTGCCTGAAATATTAGTTTGGGGTAAGATTTTTAACCCATCTATCATCTTTATCTTATAGGCATATTCTAAAAGGTAACAGCCAGTTAATTGAGTTCATGCTTCTTTTTCATTTGTGTTTACCACGTACTTTTCTCCTCCAGCTGCTACCTATGACTCTGCAAAGATAGCAGTGTGTACATTTCTAGGCCTCTAGTTCTCTATTTTCTCGCATGGTCTTTTCCAGCTGTCCCAGTTCGGGTGGTGCCTGCGTCAAGACACTGCTGTATTGTTCAGCTGGCATAACAATGCCTTTCTTCCCATAAGATAGGTCTAGAAACATCTTGGTGATACTGAACAAGCACGGGGCTTTCTAAGGTTGAATGAGAGTGGTAAGAAAAAATATACATGAAAATTCAGTCTTCACACTTCCAAATTTATGAAAACAACTTCATGCTGTACATACTATTATGTATGTATTTTTGTAATGGGTCACATGATTAAACGTATTTTCTTTGTCACTTATGCACATCCACTATCCTTCCATGTAATGTGTTTGCTTTGACATAGCACTGCCTTTAGGTTTTGGCAAGTTCAAATAATGTAATTTTCTCAAAAAATACCTCACTGACCTTTCAAAAATATTTCTTAAGCTAGTAGGAAATTAGCCCTAATGGAAGAGTTTCTTTCAGATATGAGATATTTTCTATACCTGGTGTCCCACTAAAACAAACAATGCATTTTACATTTTGTTTACATATGTGAAGGTTCTATCAGGCTCGGGTGGCTGCTGTTTCCTTATGCCCTCTTGGGTTTTGTAGGTGATGCTGCCATTTCTGTTTTATCCAAGAAGGGACACTGTGTGCTTTTGTTAAATGCTCATTGCTACAAGCTCTCTTGAAGAACAAGGTGAAGTGAGGTGTTAGGGCTTCTTTTCTTCCCAATTTCCTTTGAATAATGTATATTGTATAAAATATCATCTAGATCTTGATATAATTTACATTTTGTATCTGATGTTTGACTGACTGAACTCTACCTAACTCAGATCATCTTTGGCCTTAAAGGTCTTGTTTGACCTTGTCACAGCTACGATTTGCTGTGATACCCTGTGTTTTGAGGCAGTGTGTTTTGTGAAGCCGTAGGTTGGCATAGGGCAGCCCCATCTTAGAGCCTGAGGCTGCAGCTTAACCCTGTGTGGGGCAGCCTCGCAGGAGGAGGGTGGGTTACTTTGTGTGCTTGTTAGTATCTTCAGCTGCTCCCTGATAAGAAGATTAAACTCTTATGCAAATCTCTTACAGGCAGGTTATGATGAAGGGCAGTGAAGTTCTTCAGTCATGAACTATCCCAGAAGCATCAGAGTAGCTTGCATGTAACACACCAAGCGTTCTGCACAGGTCTGAGTCCTTGTGAATTATTTATTTTTCCGTAATACCACCACTGAATTTGTCTCCTGTTGCAGAGGCAGGAGGTTATTGTTTAGAGCATACTGTGTGTAATTTGAACTCTTGATGCTGGCAGCGTGATAGTTTTGGCTGGGTTTGTAGGAGAAATACTGATGTTTTTCACTGGTGCCCCAGCTGAGGAGGGTGGTGGGTTAGGGAGTAGGGATTGCTCAAACACTGCTGGATCAGGCGAGGGGAAGATACGGCAGGGACTAGAACATAAACATACTGTCAGTATGGCTTTCTGCTTGCTCCCCTTTCCTTTACAGTCTTTGAGTTTGGGCATAAGCTGGAGTACATGAAGAATTTTCTCTTGGTGTGTACTAATTTTGGTCCTAGCAAAATGGTGGTTTGATGGAGTCTTTTTAATGTTGCTTTTAAGGCCCAAGTTGTCAGCTCTTGTAGAATTTGGAGTCTTATCAGCACTTAGACATACAGTTTTACAGTGTTTCCCTGTGTTTTCTTTTTTGAGAAGCTCTCTTTATACTTTTTCTTAAACATGTATGGTTGCCAAACACAGAGGTTCGTCAGGATTCAGAAACTTTTTTGAATCTCACTGGAGTCTTTCTAAAATCAGATGTGTAATGGGGAGTGCTCAAGTGACAATCTGTATGTGAGCAAGAGCTATTGTTAATGGGTTTTTTCTCTCCTTTCCTGCAGGTTCATGTGTTCTCAGCTACCAAACGAGGTCCTGAAGAGCATCAGCATCATTGACAGCCCTGGCATTCTCTCTGGAGAGAAGCAACGCATCAGCAGAGGTGAGTTGCAGAGCTTTACAATAACCAAGTTCACTAAATTTTTTCTGCTCTACTGGACAAATTAGTATCCTAATCTTTGGGGAGCCTGTTTTACTGATACTGTGTGGTGGTCTGTCTCATACTTTCTTACTGCATGCCCTGTACAACCCATGTTTTAAGGCTGGATGAAGGGTTTGGAATTTTTGCTCTTGAAAGCTGGTGGAGGTTGGTATTTCTGTCATCCTGCTGCTGTGGCTGCAAATGGCTGCAGCTGCAGGGTCTGTTGACTAATTAGTGCTTTGTCACTCCTGAGAAAAAGCCTTATTTCCATCATTTTAATTGCTTTCCACAAAGTAATAGTGACTCTTACATATACTATTGAAGTTCATGAATGAAGATATGTTTCATAATAGCTATAGGTTGGTCATGTCTAAAAAATTCAGGGGTAGGGCTATAAATAAGGTGGGTTTATTGTGATCATAGCTGCTAGAGTTGCTTCTTGCTCAGTCATGCCGTAATGTAATTCAGTCTAAAGAGGAAGTCAAATGGTAGAAGGAAGAAGAGTGAATGAGAATATTTTTAATAATACGAAAATTCTGCAGAGATCTGAACACTGTTTGTCAAGCTCTTTTAAACATTAGCCTGTCTTGAGAAACTATGTAAACAGAACAGTATAATGTAAACAACTTTCTTCCTCGCATTCTTCAGCTGCATTTAAGTGCATGTCACTTTTCTGTGGAGTTGTAAATGGTGGTGATGCAGGGTGTGGCTTATCCTGCCCTCTGTTTTCAGACCTCTGCTTAAGAAGTGGTAACTTGAGTTTCATGTCTCTGTCAGAGGAAATAAACAATTCTTTACATATCACACCTGGGATTTTTTGAGGGTATCCTGGTACAAGCACAATATACGGCAGCTATGCAGCAATAGTCTTGCCTTTACAATTAACTGACAGAGTAAGGGACTAACTTCTTAGGACTATAAACTAAATTACGCTTACTTAGTAAACTGGTCTACCAGATGCTTCTGGGTTTTTTCAGTGATGCTTTTCCTCTTTATTACTCATAGTCATGTAAAGCATTCATCATGGGGAGAGTGCTGGACTTTCCTTTATGTGATGTGTTGGCAAAATAGTAGAGACGAACAGCATGAGAGATCTAGGTCTCTGCAAGCAAAGGCTGGAATGTTGTGAAACCAGAAATAAAACAAATACTGCATGCTGGCACTTTTATTTTAGACAGAAAAAATTGAGTGTATAGCTAATGATTTTTAGTCCTGAAAAAATCTTCTCATAAAATGCCCACAAAATATTTAGATCCCAGTTAACACAGTCTGATAAAATCAGCAGTGGTCTGTTTCTCCATTGTGGATTCCAGCGCCCTTTTTCCTCCTCAAGTTAAAACTAGGTGCATCTTACCCCTTCTTTGCCTGTTAAATCAAGACAAAATTATCTTTTTCAGCATTCAAGTATCTGTTGCCACTTTTCTAACAGTATGGAAGGGAACATGAAATAAGCAGAAAACGAGAGTATCATATTAATATGCCACTGAAAAAGTGAGCAATTGTGTAACCGAATTCAACACCATTAAGGAATGCTGTGGAAGTCTCAGACTTCCAAGTGCAAGACAGAGTTGTGTTTCTAGCCAGGTTATGTTTCACTGGTAGTCCTGTGTTGCCTGAAGGACCATGACTCTTCACTACCATCTAGAATTGCTCCTGTGGTTGAACAAAACATGGCTCTTGTTCCCCTATTGTTTGGAAACTCCTTGTCTTGATGGCGTGTGCCTTATCAGTTGTTACAGCCTAGCTGGCCTGCCTTTTGATATGACAGAGTTTCATCTAATTTGACGTGGCTCAGTGATAACCTCACATTCTTACCTGTTTCACAGACTTTAATTTGATTCGGTTGCATTTCATGAATTTTTTTTCTATGTGTTAAAGATTGTCTTGAATGTGTCACTTGTAGTTCTTTTATCAAAGTGTGATTCTCCTGTATGCTGTTAGGTTTAATCAGTGTGGTTGTACCAAATATGAGGTTTTGGGAGTTGGCTCTAGACCACTGTTCTCTCAGTGTCCCAGGCTTTCAGGGCGGGTTTAAAAAAAGGTTTTATAAGGTTTCATATACTTAGGTATCAGCATACATTAAGTTATCTACAATGACCATGGATTTATTGCATGCACCTATTCCACACTATCGTAATTAGGAAATACTACACTACCTTTGGCTGAGATATTGCATAGTCAGATAGATTTCCTATATGTGGTTTTTGGGCTGCTTGTGCAGTTTGCATATAGGTGGTTTTGCGGAGCACAAACTTGACTTGTCCTATGATGCTGTACACAGCAAGGTTTGTCTGACCCGCTTCCTGAAAGGGTCAGTCTGGCTTAAACGTATTTATACTATAAGTCTAATTTAGCACATATTGAAATTTGAGTTGCTTTGATGACTTTCTAAGTTATTGTGTGCAAATGTAAGCAGGATTCTACAAGGTGTTTTCTGCTGTCCCTAAATGTGTTTCTCTCAGAGAGGGTTCTGTTTCTAGAAGTTTAGCTTGTGTCTAACAGTGGTAAGCTGCAGTTTTTCTTATTTAAAATGTTTGATGGAAGAACAGTGTTACAGGGCCTCGCTGTAAGACCTTGTCTCTTTGCTGTTGGTGGTTTTTTCCATCTTCTCACTAGCAACTGCTTAACTATTTACCTATGAATAAATGTAACATCTGTACTATATTAAAATTTGACAGGTATCACTAGGAGTAAGTTGAAGCTTTCTGAGTCCAAGAGAGGATTCAAATGCTAGCTTTCATTTTAACATGCAGGAAAACAGTAAAGGGACTGTGTGAAATTAGAGGACATGCACTATTTCCCAGAATGCTCTATTTTTAACTCTGGAAAGCATCCAGGCCACAGATGAAGGAGCTGGTTGAAGGGTCAAAAATATACACATAGTGCAACATTCAAAGATGTCTAAAGACACACCTTTCCCGCTCATGTTGTCGGCAGGAGGATGTGCCAGCAGTTTCCTGCCTGTCAGTTCAGGGGCTGTGTAAGTGGCTGGAGGAGAATGTGCAGACGTGTGCCAGCATTGTCCCCTGACAGGACAATGCCTGTCCCTGTGCTCCTTCTGCAGGATCACTGGTGATGTTCACAACGCCTTTGTCAGACAGAAATGTCTGTGTGGTCTGCAGGATTTGGAAGGAAAAATGGGTGTCTGGCAGGATGTGGGGAGGAACTCTTTGTAGGAAGGGAGGGGGTGTTGGTTCTTAATTGAGTGGTGTGAAGGCAAGTGTTTCAAAAAGTATGGGGAAAGAGTTCAGGGGAAAATAGATATTGGTGAATTTGCTTTTTTTTTTAAACTGGAGTTACTTAAATACATTTCATTTTCTCAGTTCGATTTGCTGGTAAAAATGTAGTTATGGATTAAGTAAAGTGGTATGTATTTGAAGCCTTGTGCCAGGCTTTGCCTTCCAGTGAGCTATTGTACATTCTCCTTATTAGTCCACCAGCAGGAGTGTAATAAGATTGTTATCCAGGAGGGCTGGATTGAGACAGGCTTTCATTAATAGAACTGGAAGCTTGCGCTCCAGATAGCGGAAGGTTCATCTTTCCGTATGTGACTGATGTCTGTTTGAAAGAGTGGAAAGTTTAGAGAAGCTCATCTGTGACGTTAGAAGAACACCAGATTGGGCAGGGGAAGAAGGCTGTGCTTGCTCATGTCCAAGTAGCGTTGCAGCCTTGGTTGTGTGGTGCTGAGACAACAGCGGCAGACGGGAGTGCTCCAGCACCCTGCATACACCTGACTGATCTGTTAAGAGGGTGCTGTTCCCTGAGCCTGGAGGCTCCTCATTGCAGCACTCACCTGAGAGGTGCCTCTCTGCTGCTGTGCCGTGGCATCAGCCCCGGGGGTGGAAGAACTGGGCACTCTGCCTGTCTGTGCTAAAAGAGGACAGGCGGTATCCATCAAGCCTCCCTAACTGTTTTCTGAATTGCAGAAGCTTTGGAAGGTATTAGGGCAAGTCAGAAATTATTTTCCTTGGGCCCACAGGGAAAGACTACAATTTCTTTAAATCTCTGCTACAGACTGGAACAGACAATTGGCCAGTGCTCACAGTGTACAACTATGGGCTGTGTCTTTGAGTATGGCTGGTGGCTGCCATGCACAGGTCTGGTGCTTTGCTCTGTGCTGCTGACCCGTGATAGCTCATGATCAGTGTTTCCAAGGCTGGTAACCGCAAGCAGTTTCTGTCCAACTTTTTCATCTCTTCTGCACTGTTTCAGTTTGTTTCCTCTGTGGTCTCTGCTCAGCCCGTTACCGGTGCCCAGCAGTTACGCCCTGTCGGAGGCACCAGCTCACTCCCTGCCCACAGCCCGGGGCAAGTTCAGGAGCTCTGCAGTGCTGCAGTGTCCCTTAGCTGGCTACTGGCATGACTTGTGACTTTCTAATATGCATTTGCGAGTAGGTGTTGCACCTGGTGACACATAGGTCTTCTCTCTGGATATGGTTGTTGGCATCAGTCGTTGGGAACAAACCTTTGAAAAAACAGCAGTTAGAGCAACAAGAGTCTGAGAAATACCAGCACCAAAACATTTTTGGTCAAGTTTTCCAATCTGATCAGTGCTGACTTAGTACTGCTCAACTTGGAAAGCCCTGATCCATACGCTTGTATGGAAATACTTAGCCATATATTACTTCTCTGTAGTTCAGATACACTCTAAGGTAAAACTGCTGAATCTATAGATAAATGAGGTTCACTTCTGATGACAAATTTTCATTAAAATTATTATATTTTTCAGATTTTTTTAAGTCTAAGCCATTTTCAACAAGCATACTGTTCTTTCTCAAAGCAAATGCTTCATGAATATTTAATGGGCATTTAAAATAAATTATACACTTGTTGGCTGTACAGTTGTTTTTTGAGTTCACAGTCCAAATGTGTGGTGGGAACTTATATGCTTACATAACCCAACTTTTAATTCATCTTCTTATATAGCCATTTGCGTAAAACCTAGTAAAATTTAACTTGCTTCAATTTGCAATTTTATTTAATTTTGATCATATTTCCCTTTTATTTGAATGAAATCAGAAGAGGCTATTTTGTTAGCTCAGTATTAGTGCCCTGTTGCAACTATGCTGTGACATGCAAATGACACCGGAGATCTTACTTCTCCCTTTCTTTCTCGGTAAATTTTTATAAACTACTCATACTGAATTTGATTATATTCTTAGGGTAAAGTGAGAGGAGTTCTCTTCCAGAGATGTTCTGTGCAGCTTTCCTCCTTGCCCCCTCACCTTGCATCTCACATTCAGCCCTTCAGGAACTGGTCACAGGAAAGAATTTATGAAAGCCCCAGAGCAGCATTATCAGCTTCTTAACATACCCCCTCCTTTCAGTTTGATGTGTCTCTGCTGGATTTTTATTGGTGTTTTATGACTTTGGGCGGGGTGGGGGCAGGTAATGCAGGCAATTGGGGATATTTTCTTACTTTTAACTAGAATTTCTGGATTTAATTTCATATGCTATTTGTAATTTTTAAACAGGAGGTTTAAAACTGAGTTATGTCCTGTGTTGCTAAACATGCACAAATATGCTGCATGGCAAATCTGGAGGGGTTTTTTTTCCTGTTTCATTCATGTATGTCTGCTTTTCTTGATGTTGGCACCAGTCAGGTTCTACTGGAAAAGAAAGAACAAACAAACAAACAACCAGCTGATTTGCTCTTGGCTTCCCTGTTGAAGACCAGCAACTTGAACATATAATGAATAACGACTTGGCTGAACCAGCATTAAGAACAGCTAAGCAACTTTACCATGTTCCCTCCTACACCCTTTTATTTACACTGTTTAAAAGATGCTAGGGAGAATGAGGAGTGGTGAGGGGTCTTTTGCTTGTATCTGGACCAGGTGTATGAAGTGTTTTTTTCATGTATGAGTAATCTAATTGGGTTTACTTGGCTGGAGGATTGGGGGTTTAAAGACCTATCTTGCACAGCTGAAAAATAACCAAAGACACTGTGGAGGGCTTGGTGGTGGTAGTAACTGAGCTTTCTGTGCTGTTGGCATTTAAATATATGCTGCTGGGAGCAAAACTGTTGATTCTGTGTGGATTACTCTATACCAGTCCTTGAACTGTGACCACTTCCTCTTTCAGGTCTGATCTGTTTCTGAGAGGAAGAGGAGGGGTGGGATATCAGCTCCCAGTACATACTTTGCTGTTCCTTACTCATACCAGATGAGTCACATCCAGGCCAAACGCAAAGCCACATCACCAGTGGTGACTCTGCGGATTGGACGTGTCACTTCTGAATGAGGAGTTCCTGGATACTGTTTGTTGTGTGGATTAGGTACCAGCTGAACCTGTAAAACCATTTAGGCAGGTGCTATGAATAGGCTTTCCTTTAGAACATGATAAAGCTTGTTTCAGGTGATCAGAAAGGTCACTGCTCATGTTCTGTAACCTGCCATGTCCTCAAAGCCATCAGCAATGCAGTCGTATTACTTGTAAATTGTATTTTTGAGTCTGCTGTGGCAGAAATAACAGCAAGTGTTGCAAAGTAAGGAGAGATGAGTTTGAAAATGGTTTTAAAATCCAAATATTTCTGGTTGCTGACTTGCACTGGAATGCTGCACCTGCACAATTTTCCTTGTTAATTCAGATAAGCAGTGCTACCGAACTGACCAGTATCAGCAGTGATGAAGAGAGATTGTGATCAGAGACCCATGGTCCTGTTTAGCTTGGGTGCTGTGCTGGAACCAGACTCCTGGGAAGAGGCTGTTACCTTTTCCTGGTTTTAAAATTAAGAACCAAATACGGTTAGAGGGTAAAAAAGGGTTTTACCTCAGTATTTATTTAAGAATCCTTAGGTGCACCATATCCAGGTAGAATGTGCTGAAATGCACCCCAGAATGCACACTGAAAATGCACACACACGATAGGTCATGTATAGAGTTTATAGGCTTTGCAAATTAGCATATCTATCAAAGATTCCCCAATGAGAAGCTCAAATGAACCCCTCATTCTGAGGAATTCCCCCCTGGATTGGCCTATCTTAGTTTACAGGACATGTTCTAGGGAAGACCTTGGCTTTTCAGGATAGCATAGAGCTTTCTGACCTCCAACTGGAGGCCTCCAGGGTGTTTGGTCTCCTGGCTTAGTGTAATGTGGGGTCTCAGGTAAGTTATCAGACTTAAGGAATTACAAGTATGTGGGCTAAAAGCACTGAAGATACATAAAAGCTATATAAAAGGGATATAAAAGGAGTATATATAAAAAGACAAAAATCATCATGGCATCAAGGCAGATGTGGATGTGAGATGGAAAAAAGGGCAGTGATAAAAACAAAAGGTGGTAATAGTGAGAGTGGTCTAAGGAAATGCAGGATACAGTTTTTCTGACCTCACTGTCCACAGATACTGTCCTCTGAGTGATCAATCTCCTCTTTGCCTCCAGATAGAGGCTATTATGCCCTTACTCTCTATCCGCAGCCCTACCTTCTCCAAGACTCGCATTTCTGAATGGCAAGACTGTAACAGTGTGTTCTTCCTTCAGGCTACGACTTCTGCCAAGTCCTCCAGTGGTTTGCTGAGAGGGTCGACAGAATCATCCTCCTTTTTGATGCCCATAAACTGGATATATCTGATGAGTTTTCAGAGGCTATTAAGTCATTCCGGGGCCAGGATGACAAGATTCGAGTGGTGCTTAATAAGGCTGACCAAGTGGACACACAGCAGCTGATGAGGGTCTACGGTGCACTCATGTGGTCCCTGGGAAAGGTGATCGACACGCCAGAGGTCCTGCGGGTCTACATTGGCTCCTTCTGGGCCCATCCTCTCAGAAACACAGACAATCGAAGACTCTTTGAGGCCGAGGCACAGGATCTTTTCAAGGATATCCAGAGTCTCCCGCAGAAGGCTGCTGTGAGGAAGCTCAATGATCTCATTAAAAGGGCGAGACTTGCAAAGGTAAGAAAAGAAAATGAAATTGAATGAGCAGTCTGCTGCTCTTTCAGTGTGTCCTTTCTCACCCCTTCCAATTTTTCTCTTGCCATAAACTGTGTCTTTTTAGCAAATGGATTGAATTGTCACTTTTTCAAGGAAAAGATAGCCACCTGGGAAGAAAGCTATTGGTACCAATAGGAATTCTATTTTCCTGTGCAGTTATCAAACAAAATGCATTTGCCTTGAAACACATTTTAATGTGAACTTCTAATCAAAAAAAAAAAGAGGACTTGCAATTCCATTGGTATATGAATAGTTGTCTGGGGATATGTACAACTTCCTGTGTTGGTTTGTTTAACTTTCTGAATATGAAGATAGACTTTCAGGGGGGTTTTGGTGGGGTTATTTTTTGGGTTTGAAGGGGGAGTGGGGGGGCTCTTTGGGGTTTTTTTGTGGTCTGAGCTTTAGGACACGGTGTGGAAGTTGCTTCTTTGAAAAGTCCATTTAAAATCCCAACGATGTTGTGTTAAATGTCACTCTGATCCCAGAGCAACCTCAGATCCAGTCTGTTTTGTAAGTGTTGACAGTGTTTTGTTTTGTTACAATCGTTTTAGCATTGAAGGAGTGTCAGTTGAATAATTTTTAGATATTTCTATGAAATGTAACATAAAAATGGATAAATACAGAATCCGGTGCTCTTAGGGATATGTTAGACAGTTACGGAAGGGGAATAAACTGTTTATCTGCAGGAAAGCAGCAATGTAATCCAGTGTCATCTTTCTGCCTTCCAAACTGATCTCGAAGTACTGACAGTCAAAAACCACTTTTTACAGCATTGTGTGGGGGGTTTCTGTTACGTTATTTCTCTGCTACCCTCTTCTTAATCTCTTCTAAAGCATTTACAGTAACTAGAAACAAAAGCAAATTCTTAACATGCTGTCAAATTTGGGCGTTAGGCTTTTGTCTTTTTTTTGTAAGTCCTGTGACTCACTATCCCATTTTGAAGATGGGGGCTGTTCTTATCTACAAGAAACACATGTACGTACTGGCAGACCTTAGGCCACTTAAAATACGCATGGGAAACTGTTAGTGCTTGTGAATTATAAACATACTTTTCTGGGCTTGACAGAAGTATTATTTTAGACATAAGATCCATAAAATTGCTTACAATTATTTATAAACTCTCTTAAAAATACCTTTATTGAATCCATTCTGTAATTCTGGAGAAAATGTCACAGGTTTATGCTCCTTTACACTGGTGCTTTTTTCTCCTCTATAGAAATGTAAATTTATTTGCAATTAAAATGCAGACACTCTTTTTAGATATAAGGAAGTGGTGTTGTGTGAAAGTTGTGAACTTAAGATGAGCACATAAAAACTAATTTCAGCGTTCCTTTTTTAAAAGCAAAGATTTTTTTCCCAGTTTCCTCCTTAATAAGTAAGGAAATGAATGTGAAAGCTATTGCTGTGTGCTGATTGTGCAAGGTTTATATAGAATGCTATAATACACGTTCTGTCATGGTTTGGTAGGTATTAAGTATTATACAGTACTGAAGCAGTAACTTGTTTTACTGATGCTTTTTAATGGTAGTTTGTCTTCACCCAGTCTTCAAAATTTCACCTGTTTATTGCTCAACAGTTTGATAGACATACCCAATTTTTAACCCCTTTTTTCTGTGTGTGTGAAAATTGTAACTGCTGTTCTGTGGACAGCTGTATTCTTTTTAAATGAGCAAGGACCTGAGTTCTGTAAAGATATCCTGTTGTGGGGGTCATTTTTCTGCCGTGGTCCTGGCCAGGTCAGAGCTTAGGACAGCAGTTTGATAACATCAAGTTATGATAGCCATGCATTACTCCTGAAAGAAGTCTGCCCCGGTGCCTTCCCTCTTGTGTACAAAATGAATATCTGTGTCCACACAATGAGCTGGATAAGTGAACTCACCTCAGTTAGAAAGTGCAACCACTGTTTCTGTTCAGGACCTGATCACTTGCTCTGTGGCCAAGCAGATAGTTTTGGTGGGGAAAGGTGATGGGAGAGTGGCAAGGAGGAAGAGATGAATGGTTCAGAATAAAGGTGAAAGGAAGGTGGCACGGGCAGGATGGATATTTTGATGGCAGTGCAAGAATCAATGTGTTTAAAGACTTGTCATCCTAAATTAATGTCTTTCCTTATCAGCTGGAAAGACTCTGCTTCTCTGGCTAAGGCTTCACAAGGCAGCCATGGCATGCTGTTCCTATTGGAACTGGCTGCTCTGTCATCTGCATAGGTGGCTGCATAAATACAGACTACAGGTACTCACTTTTCTGTGAGTAAATAGATAGGAATGCAGTAAATAGATAGCCCTGCCACTTAGTATACTTAGATTACTGGAGGAATTTTCCCATTGGTTCCCAGAGTGGTTGGTGAGGAAAATGAGTTACAAATCATACGGGAGACCAGTATGGATGAAGCTCTGTGTATTGTGTCAGGACGTGGGTTTGGGGTCTTGCTTTTTTTTTTCTCTTGCTGTTGGCACTCATAGAATGCTGTACCAGGCTTCTCCTTAAAACTGCAAGTGTGCGTCTGTATTTCTTTGAAATATGTTTCCTTTCTCTCTTCCCCTCAAAGGCATGCTGAAAGCAGCCAAAGCTAATAATAACTAACTGATAGCTAACTGTTTATGTAAACACAAAGTTCCAGAAACAGTAGTTGATAATATCTTTTCCTTAGGGAAACGTATTTCTGTTTCTTTTTACGACCTAGGTGAGGAATACTACTGTTAAGTGTCAGTAAACAGTAGTTTTGATTTCTGTTTTGCTTCTTTTTAGGTTCATGCATATATAATCAGCTATCTGAAAAAAGAGATGCCCTCTGTATTTGGAAAAGAGAACAAGAAGAAGGAACTGATCAACAAATTGCCAGAGATCTACATTCAACTGCAAAGGGAATACCATATCTCAGCAGGCGACTTCCCTGAAGTCAAGAAAATGCAGGTAAGATGGTAGATTACCATTCCACTGAAATAACTTTTAACTTTGTAAGAGGCTTGCCAAGTTGGAAAAGGTAGAGCAGAGTATCTCAGCGTTATAGCTTAGGGTCTTCAGCAGTAGAGCAGTTGAAGTGACAGTCATTTGTCTGATGTGGGGTTAGAGTGACTTGGAAGTGGTACAGGCCAAAAAAAAAAAAGGTACTTTGCTTAGTGTGCATTCACTGATACAGGATTACATAAAGAATATAAAAATAAGGAATCTGGCCTTCTGTCCTTTTAGTTGGTACTTGGTTCCTCATGGCAGATAGTACTAAAGGCTTTGTGCAAATAAAGTGGCAGTGAACACTCACAGGTTAAGGGGCTTCTTGTTTTGAATTCTAAATGCGGTTATATTTATCATTTTTTTAATGGTATCAAATATTTGTATAGGTGAAGATATCCATAGTCATAAGTTCATTTTTACTCTGCTCTGTTCCCATTTTTACTGGCGCTGTTTGCCAGTGAGTAATAAAGGCAAAGTGTTATTTGGAAAGTCGAGCTTAAAACCTTTTGCTTCTGCAAATAGTCTTTTGCTTTTTTCCTGTCCTGTTAAGATTGTATTCTGTGAAGGAGAGAGAGAGAAGTTCTTGGTTTATACTCACACCTAAATTTTAAATACCTTTTGTCTCTTCCCCTTTTGGACTTTCTGCAGTCTTTCAACCAACTTTTTGGTACTTTCTTGCCTATTTATTTCTGTTGTCTGATTTGAGATGAGTTGTGTAGAAAGTATCCAAGGGAAAAACAACTAATGTTGTGCTGGCAGTGATTTCAACTTTATTACTCTAGCCTCAGTTGGCAATTTTTGGATCTCAAATCATAGGCTTCTTAAACGGCCTCTGCATTAGAGGATAATTCAGCTTGGAAGCTGAAGAGCAGGATATCAGGAGCCTGCAGTTTTCTCTGACCATGCACTAGTCATGAATGTGATTGAGGATGTTTTCCAGACATATTCTGATGGTGTATGTGGTACATTTGAATGGCTAATCATCAAGAGTGATGATTGGCTGGTTATCTACAGGAAGGCACAAGTTTCTTTTATGAACTTGTCCTGGTTTGGACAGGTGTCTACTAAAGAAGGCAGGAGTCCCCCTCCCACCCCGGAATGGAAAAAATGTA
>VYZQ01041161.1:133151-151692 GCA_013400655.1 Mystacornis crossleyi | reverse complement strand
TCTCTGCTCCCCCACCTGAGAAGACGCCACCAAGACCAAAAAAAAAGGACAATTGGGCCCCTCCCTTGTGGCTGGCTAGGTCCTTTGTTTTTCTTAAGTACTCAGCAATCGTCCCTTAACATGGGAAAAAATTCCTTTGAGAGGAGAAGAAAAGAACACATACACACACAAAAAGAAAACCTCCTCAACCCCCAACAGAACTGAAATATTTAACTTGGGAATCAACTGCTGGCGTGAGATAGCAAATCATAGATGAAGCATGAGATGTATTTTAGCTAAGTTTTCACAGGCAGGATTGTTGGAAGGGTTTCATGAGTTAGGCTTTGAAAGGGCGCTTTGTGTAAAAAACTGATTCTTTCTTCCCTTGCTGCTTTTGTTTGTGATGCAGAATGAGAGAATGAGAGATTTGAATATTGAAAAAAATTTGAATGAAATTCTTTCAAACTTACAGTGCATGTCAGTTAAGCCTCAGCAGCAGATGGCAGCAAATATGTACAGAAGAGATCAGTCACTTCTGTAATGAGGAGCAAAATTGTGTGAAAACAAAATTGTGCCAAAACAGATAGCAAGTTGACCTTTGCTTCCTGAGATTTATTGCATAACATAAATTTATTCTGATCAGGTGCTGAAAATCAGGTGATTGTGTATAAATGTCACCTGAACAGAGTCGCTGCTGTTGACTGTTTTTACCCTGTGTCCTGGTTTGGGTTCATGTCATTATCATTTTGATATGTACAGGAGCAGCTCCTTGAGGTGATAGATGGGATTTGTTGAAGCAGTTTAACATCACTTTACAGAAGGTGGGAAGTGGTGGTGGTGATGTTTGGGGTTTTTCAACAGTTTCCACTGTAACTTTCTCTTCTTGGCAAGCATTTTGCATGTAGAAATAATTTAATAATTGGCTAAAACATTTTTAATTTTCCAACGCTGTAGTGTAAAACATGCTTGGGCTCGTGTTGAAATAGTACATATCACCTAGGTAAACATCTCACTGGGGTTAATAGGATAAAAACTCCACAAATTCTGCAGGGACCATCTGACTTCATGAGTTCTGGCAGCACTGCTATAAAACACTGCTGCTGTTATCCCAACTCAGCATTTCTTTGTTGGTGGAGGACACCTCTTCCTGACCTAACCACAACTGAGAATTTTAATCTATAAAATCAGATGAGTCCTGCAAACATTTGATTTTATTTTTAACTTTAAACACTTGCATAAGTGCTAGCAGGACTGAGGACTTACTTGAATGCTTTCTTTGATGTTGGGAAGAAAATCGTCAAATGGAAAGTTGCTGGGTAACATTCATCAGCTGCTGTGGTTTTATCCACTGCATTTTGAAAGTTGTATTGTAAACGTAATTTAACAGACAAACTCATACACCATTACAAAACTGTCGTAGTGTGTTTGATCAAATATATTGGTTGTATGGTACATATGTGTGACTTTTGTTTCTCCTTGAAGAGGAGTTTCAACTATAGAAACAGCTTGAAAAGATACTTATTTTCATTGAATTATTACTTGATTATTTTAATTTGAAGTCCATACTTTAAACTTTTCAATGTATTGGAATAGTTTTTATCTACTGTCACTGTGTCATTCACAGGAGCTGTTGGAGAACTGTGACTTCACTAAATTTCATTCTTTGAAACCAAAGTTAATTGAAGCTGTGGATAACATGCTGGCCAACAAAATTGCCTCCCTGATGAACTTAATCAGTCAGGAAGAGAGCAACATGCCCACAGAGATGGTACACGGTGGAGCATTTGATGGCACCATGGCAGGACCTTTTGGCCATGGGTACGGGGAAGGTGCTAAGGAAGGAGCTGATGAAGAGGAATGGGTTGTTGCCAAAGATAAACCTGCCTATGATGAGATTTTCTACACTCTGTCACCAATCAATGGCAAAATATCTGGGATTAGTGCAAAGAAGGAGATGGTGACTTCTAAACTACCCAATAGCGTCTTGGGGAAGATCTGGAAACTTGCAGACTGTGATGGCGATGGGATGTTGGATGATGAAGAGTTTGCATTAGCAAAACATCTCATCAAGATTAAACTGGATGGATATGAACTGCCTGGCACACTACCTTCCCACCTGGTGCCACCATCTCACAGGAAACCTTTCCAGACAGCAGAATGAACAATACAAGGAGAAGAATGGGGATTTTGAAAATCCCACAGGAAATGTGTTGAAAATACCAAAATTGAAATTAAGTTTAGATCCTTAAATCTCACAGCACATTTCGCTCAAGCTACTGAAGTTGTGAGCATGGCAGCAGGGAGACATTCGTGTAGCTGTCCCTGCTGACCTTCACTCAGACATGCTTATCACAAGTGCCTTTTAATAGCTCTATCATAAGGTGAAAATGTTTTTGTAGTCCTGTGTCCGTGTCTCACTGCCTTTACAACCATAAAGCAGAAAAGACCATGCATAAAAATTGCTAACCTTCACCAGACCTAAGTACTCATCAACCCTAAGTTTCTCCAAACTATTCTAAATAGCGCACTGAAGCTCAAAATGTTAAATTCACCTGCCTACGCAAAAAATATTTAGATGCTAAAAATGTACTTAAGCCATTGAGTGAATGTCAGCATCTCTGTAGTCTAAGACAAGGCTGATATAAAAGGAAATTTTATTTTTGTTCTTTTTATTATTTAATTTGAGTTAGAAAAAGAAGAATGAGGAGAGTCTTGTAAGTACTCAGATTAAGAGCAAAGTTGTTTTAAAACTTAAGATTCTAGCTATAACTGCAAAATACTAAAATTATTTTTTCAGTCTGTCATTGTCTTATCTGAAGAACATTTCTTCAGTTTTACACAGCACTATATTTTCAGTATTATCATTAGAAGAACTGAGATCGCCTTTGTTCCTTGAATTTAGAATTTTCTTTGCAGTTTAAGCTTAGTTTCTCTGCAGACAGTGAGTTCCTGAATGGTTCAAAGTGACAGCAGAATGGTTTCTTAGGCTAAAAAAAACATGTTTGCATTGAAATTAGCCTCACTTTCTGTTCAGAAAAGGTGTGTTGCTCAAAGCCTCTTCAAAGCACATCAAATTGTTTTGGGATATTTTCACTGGTATTTAATTTCTATTTACAGCTAATTATACAGTTATGTCTGTGTATTTTTTTAATATATACTATATTTAAGACAAATTTTTAATGCTTTCTTTTGCCCACATGTAGCTGAAAACCACAAAAGAGAGATTAAATTCCAATGGTGGCAGACTTGAAGGATGGGGAGGCTAACAGGAACTGTTACATTGACTGTAATAAATAATAGACTCCTCCCTCCAAGTATTACTCCTTTATTGAAAACAATCCATGAAAGGAATGGAATGGATGCTTAATAAACATTTATTTCCCAACAGCACACAATCAAAGTTGAGCATACTGTCTGCCTACAACTGATTTTTATCAGTACCTTAAAAGAAGGCAAGGTTTTGGCCCTGTGAAGTTGAGTTTCAGGGAGGGCCAGTTCTTTCCAAAAATCAAGTTTGGCAGTCAGTTCTGGTCTATGTGTATGAGCAGGAATTGACTTGTATTCCATTTGTAATAGGAAATACCCTACACAATCCAAGCTACTGTAGGTTGTGGGCACTTTTTGTTAAGTCTCAGTAAGTGACAGCAGTAATGCCTTCTGAGACAGAGCAAGCCAAAAAGTGCTTTAACATCCTTGCAATAGGGATGGGGAGGGAAATAGTTCGGATATTGCCTCCCAGTTAAGGTTTTAGTGACACTTTTGTGTTCAGTGGGTGATCTAAGAAAAGCCTCAGCTTCTTTTTTCATATCATATATTTGTAGGTTGTCAGGTTTAATACTTCACATTTTTCTGGACCTCTCATCTTTCTGCGTCTGTTCTATTCTGAGGTGCAATTTCCATGAACTTTGTCGGGGCTTTTCCATGGGAGAACAATGATGCTATTTTAAGTAATGGCAGAACACCACCTTTACCTTGCCAGGTTTCTGGGCCTGTATCAAGGATGTCCTGGCATGGCTAAATTGTTCTGAGGACTTGATTTTTCTCTTTTTTAATTCTTAGGTATTTTTCCTATCATTTAAACATACCAACTTTATTTCTGTTAGACCTAAATTAGGAGCCAAATTAACCTTAGTGCACCTCTGTGCACTTTAGTAGAACTGTGAAACTTGACCCGGAGTCTACCTGTGTGACTGCAGAGTACATCTGTAGAGTAACTATTTTCTATGTAATTTATTTTTGATTGAACAAAAAGTAGTCTATAGACATTGCAGGTTAAGAAAAAAAAAGGCTGCAGAAGTAGTAATGTGTGCTTGTTCGTGGGTAGTGTCTGCAGTCAGTACCACTTTATACACTACTGACCAGCTTAGTACTAGTGACTAGCTTAATCAGGAAAGCCACCAGGAGAAGGAATGCAAGTTTGTGTATTGTGACTACTGTAGTGTAGGCAAAGCTGAGAGGATCTGGGAAGCTGCTGATCTTCTGACTCTGCCTTACCTTGCTTTGCAGCAGCACAGGGCTGCAGGGGTGGAGGCATGTTGGAGTTCCCACCACATGTAGCTTCCAGGGGTGATGCTCCAGACTTATTGGAGCCATGTGATCCCATGCCATCAGAAATATCCTTCTTCAGTGAGAAGAGCAGGATAGTTTCAGTGGTTTTATTTTTCTAGTTTTATTGGTAGTAAAATGCAGAACACAGCCTTTTCCTCAGTCTCTGTGACAGTATGCTAACTTGGTCTTAAGGCAGACAAATTGAAATACATCATTTCGATAAGTTAAAATATTTTGCCTAGATGGGTTTGTAGTATTTTGCTTTGTCTTCCTGTAGAATTTGGAAGATGAATGCATGAAGCATGTATAGGAGTAGAGATGGATTTTCTCTGGCTGTCTGGAGGAATAGAAGTGTTTCATGGTCAGAATCCACAGATAAATAAATGTAATTCTAGGTATGTGGTACAGTGAACTAGCATCACACTTAGATGATAGGAAAAAAGTACATTTCATGTGAACTTTAAACAGCAGCTTCTTGCACAGCTAAACTGATGGAGCAGGTTGCTGTTGCTCAGGGGAGGGGATCTCTTCTCACTGTGTCCTCGCAGGCCCATGGGCCTCCCCCGTTTGCCTTGCTGGCTGTCTGCAAGCCCATTCAGTTAGTTACACCAGCCACACACAACTGTTCGGATGATGTTCTGTGGAGTTAGTGAATCCGTATGTTAAAAGCACGAGATGTGAGCAGATTGCCTTCTCTCATGATAGTATGCCCTAAGTAATTATTGGTAACAGCAGTATGAGGTAATCTTTGGTGTTCAGTTCGTTACTAATATCGGCTGAAGAGAGGTGAAGATGTTGGATTTACTGGAAGTTTTATGCCAAGGATGTTAATAACATTTTCTGCAAGATCATTCAAAGTTGTCTGTAATTTATCCTGTGAAATCTGGGCCCACCGCTGTAGCCAACTGTCTTAAAATAAAGTAGAAACTGCTGCTTTTACCTTTTCTCCAGCTATTCCACAACACAGTTTTAATTTGCAACTCTAGTTCTGTTCTTTCAGAAATTATGAGTTTTTGTTGTAGATTGGAACAGAAGATGTGGGGCTACCGCTCATAGCCACAATACAGGACAGCAAGAGCCTTAAAGCTGTGACAGCTTGAAATTGAAAGCTAAGATTTTTAAGTCAGGGTGAGGTCCCAGTTGTTAGTTGGGTATGGTGTGGATTTGTGTGGAAGCTGGTCTCAAAGCAGCAGGTATCTGGTCCCTGGCTTTCAACACTGTTTATTGCCAGCACTTGAAATGCACCCTCTTTTTCTTTTTCTCACTTCCTTCCCTTCACAATGTGCACTCATTTTGGTGGCTCTTTAAATTGTTGGATCTCAAGCACAGGTTTGAAGTGTATGGTTTGATGGATATGTGTAACTTAGCACTGAAAGAATGAACATGAACTTCATTTTCTATTTCACATGCTCGCCTTTTCATTATTTTTGTTAAATACTGTTTTCACTTCAAAGGCACTCTGATTTTTGAGAAAAGGCTTGATCTGTGCAGTGTGCTTCAGTTTGTCCAACTCGGCAAACAAAGGTGTAAGTTCATTATTGTTGCACTTTTATTACACTGTAAGCTCTTTGCAGATACTGTAATATATTTTAATATGCTTTGTAATCATTTTTAGAAAGTGGTGATAAAAATTGCTGATTTAATAAACTAATACTGAACTACCTGAGATTTTGGCTTGTGTGATTCTTTCTGGAAGATAATCTTTCAGTGACTCAAATTTTGTAATCCTGCGACTTACGGTTCATAGGCAGAGTAGCTATTTGGCAAGCTGCTGATCTCCCCACCTCAGTTTATGTGTCCATAATAGGTTCTGACTGTTTCTTTTCTGTGCCCTTGAACTTGTTGCTGAAATTACTGCTTGTGCCAAGGCTCGATTCCAGAATTAAATTTTTTGTAAAGAATTAAAAAAAACTCGCACAAACTTCCACCACCTCTCTGTAATTAGCATATTATAGCAGAATGTAATTTTGGAGCTTCCTGATGTCTAAATGTGGAAGTTTTGTAAAGTCCAAGTGTGGAACATAAACCTGAAACTTCTGGTGTGGATTGAAAGTTTGAAACTTGAACTGAGAGGTGGTACTTTTAACTTCAGTGGGGGTACTAACCTTGAAAAGTAAGAGTAGATTAAATATCAGCTTAGCCGAAAGCACTTTGATGTATTTGTCCCAAAAAATCCAAAGACATCGTCCACACCATGCTGCCTACTACTTGAGAATAACCAATTGTATCCATAGAACATTCATTGTAACACGGTGTTTAAATTAATTCCCCCTGCCTCTCTCTTTCTCCTCCATGCACACATCTTACCTGAGGCGTTTCCAAAGATGTGTCTGTGCCATCAGGATGCTGCAGTTTAGCTATTGCTCCTACTGTGGTCAAATTTCAGCTGCTGTGGAGTACATATGTAGCAGTGTTGGCAAAGCGGGCTGTTTGGCTGCTGGTGCTGTACGTCACATGACAGCAAGTGTTTCACATGCAAACAACATGTGGGTTCCCGGAGGCTACATAGCTCTTGAGCTGCAGTGACTTGCTGGAATTGCTCCTTATGAAAGTAAAAAATAATCTGAAGGTTTGAGTGGGGTTTGGAGGTGGGAGGGGCTGCTCTTTTGGTTGGTTTTTTTTTAACAGAATGTTGTTTTACATGCTCTGCATGTAAGACCTTTCAGAATTTTAAAAATTTACAGCACAATTCAGCAGTTGTTCTCTCTAATCCACAATTCATATTTGGATAACAGGAAAAGTAGGCAAGTGTCCATGCTATCAGTTTATAAGTTTTGCAGTAATTGTTGCTTCTAATATCTGGCACTTTTAAACTGTGAAACATTTCTGTTTTAACTCCGGTGGCAGTACTCACCTTGAAAAATAAGAGTACTGGCATGCCACCTTGAAAAATAAGAGTACTGGCATGCCACTTAATTTCTCCAAACCTTATTTGCTCCCATGTCTGGTGCATTTGTAAGGCCTTTGGAGCAGACACTGCTCTGGGTTTCTCTGATCTCACCATGCTGTCAGTACTAACTGTGAGTGCAGAGGACCTTTTGAAAGCTTGGCCCTTGGGCTTGCCTGTCTGACTTGGGGAGGAAAACACAGGAGAAAAGTTGGCTGCCTTGCCCTGCTCAGACAGGTGAAAAAATGCATCTGCTGAAAGTGCCTTCCTTTGCTCAGGGATCACAGCAATGAGTTGGAAATAAATATCCATACCCGATAAACACCTGTTGTGATCAAAACACAGTCAGGAGGATAAGGTGGTTTTTCACCAGTATGTTCAGAATTCCTGAATCTATGCAGCTTCTCTGACCTGAGGGAAAAAAATATGGATGGAAACCATGGTTTTGAGGCAGACTCCTCTCCCTTTTCCCATTGGAGAACTTCATGCTAGCACAGATTTGTACCTGGTGATAGACTGTGGGCTCCGTTTCTGGTTCAGCGAATACTGGAAGCTCACTAATGC
The DNA here is from genome assembly GCA_013400655.1 of Mystacornis crossleyi. Classification (NCBI taxonomy): domain Eukaryota; kingdom Metazoa; phylum Chordata; class Aves; order Passeriformes; family Timaliidae; genus Mystacornis; species Mystacornis crossleyi. The sequence continues at coordinate 143,714 of VYZQ01041161.1, read as the reverse complement.
GAGGTCTAACTTTTTCTCCCACCTATTCTTTTCTCTGAGATGGAGCTTGTCCATGTTCTTTCCAAAGTCTTGCTAGCTCAGCAACCCATATTCCGCTTCAGTCTGGAACTCTGAAGATTTCATTGTAGTGAAAGTAGCTCGTGAATGGTATGTATCTCTCACCAGGTGCTGTATTTCAGATATACTGTAAGATTTCTATGTTCACCATTTTTAAATTTTGTAAACAAGAAACTGCTGAAACATGCTGCTCATGCTTAGTGATTTTCTTTTCAGATAATTCTCTGGGTTTTTCTCAAAATGCATTCATTTTGTGTCTAGTCTGAAAGTAAGGAATTAACAAACAATGTAAGTATAACCGGTAAGCTCAGGGCTTGGCAATTTTTGCCTACAACAGAGAGCGTCCTGGTTTGAGACAAATAAAGGGACAGACCCCAGGACAGAGAGCAAATGCCATTTTTCTTCATTTTTTATTACCATGTCTTAGCTCTCATCTTCTAAAATCCGCTCCTTTAATGTTAACTGTTAATACGTTTTTGTTAAACGTTTATATAGTGTTTTTGCCAGTGATCTTCAACCATTCCACATGACCTTCACAAGGAAACTGGGATGGCTGGGCTGGTTTGCAGTCAGTAGTCTGCTGGTCAGCGCAGTGGGGGATCAAAATCCGAGAGCACACCATGGTGTACTCTGTCCTTAGGGATAGGTGCAGTGCTCTGGCACTAAGGGTGCTGAGAGCCACTTCCATATGTGAATCCCACAGTTTTGTTTCATCAGTAAATGGAGCTTTATCAGTCCAATATACAAACAACCCCCTAAAATACAGCTATGAAGAATTTTCACTCTCGTGCAAGAGTCTTTCTTCCTTAGTAGCAATGAAAAAAAATGGAAATATCTGAATTAAATCATAAAAATACACTAGTTAGATCGGGCATTGCCAACACAGTGATTTCTAAGGCCCATTTTCAGTTTGATGTTCAAAATACTAAGGCTATTCTGTCACTTGAAACCTTTTATCTATGTTTGTATGAAATGTAAAGAGACTGAAAGTCTTTTGTCCCATGTGTTCATCTCAAAAAGTCTTTGAAGCTCTTATGTTAACTATTTGAGGTTCAGAAACAGAAGGGAAATTTCAAGATAATATAAACAGCTTCAAGGGGAAATGTCTTTAATTCATGACTAAACAAGCAAATATATATTTTCTGTTTCAGAAAGATGACTGAACGTCTTCATGCCAGGAAAAATAAATCCATCTGATTTTGCTTTAAGCTGTCTTCTTTTTCAAATGCAGCGAGGGGCTCCAGTTGCTTTGGATGATGTAATTCGACTGTTCTGCTTGAGTTCTGCTCCCTGTTGATGTCATGTTGCTGCTAGCCAACTATTCAAAGAGAAAAGCAACTTCTAGTTTAGACTAGAGCATGAGGAGCCTGAGGTTCATAACAACCCAGCATCCTGGGATGCCGGGTTAGATCCTCCCGGGCAGAGCTCAGCTATAAGAGGAGCTGGGGCTCCATCCACCTTGGACCCCCCTGCCTGCAAGTGGGTGGCACCCTGGGGTGGCTGGTGACAGCGGTGCTGGCACAGCAGGTATGTGGGGGGCAGGGAAAGGGGGGTGCCCGGGGGTGGTGTGCTGAAGTCCTTCAGGGAAAGAAGCTGAGAGAAGTATGTGGCTATTTTGGGACAAAGTTCAGCTGAGAGGCCTGTGAAAGCAGGGAACTTGTGCAGACTGAGCTGGAGGTTGCCATGCCTCTCCTCAGCTGCTTTTGACTAACTCCTCCCAACTTTTGTTCAGCTCTAGTATTCCATTCCCAAATGAGTGAACAGCTTCTTGCAATAACTTACTGTCTACTCCTCTCCAGTGTTCTCTATATCCAAAGTACATTTCCTCTGTGCTGCAGCGAGGTCTAAGATTACGTGTAATGCATGGTTTGGAATGTGGTTAGGAAGCATTCTGGGATCACGGTTCAGCTCACCTGTGTCCACGCTCTGTTGATGAGACTGAACATCAGCTGTTTGCTGGAGCTGTCGAGGGTGGCAGAGGGAAGGGCCACCTGTGGGACTCAGATTGCTGGCCCCAGGCAGCAGGATCATTTCTGTGCTTACTTGGCACGTTGTGGGCTACAAGACTGTAGCCCCGGGAGGGGGCTGCCTTTATACCCCACAGAGTCAATATCCAGATGTTTTGAGACTCACATGTGGAAGTAACATGGCTGGAGACACAGCGGGGGATAAAGGGCTGAGCTGTCATGCACGTGTTTACACTTTACATGCTTATTTTCTTTGAGATTTGGGGTCCCCTCTCCTTAGCAGGGATCAGAAAGGATTTTCATGTACCTTCAGAAAGGTGGGTATACAAAGCATAAGTAATGGAGGGTGATGGGCTGTGCCAAGCCTTTCACCTGTGCCGTGTGAATAGACTCGGCCTCCTGCAGGGGCAGGCATGAGTGCGGTCACACGGCTTTGAAATCGGAGCTGGCTTTGCTCAGTGGCAGCGCAGAGCACGGCTGTACAGCAGCGTGGTACAAGGAAGGGCTCACTGAGTTACAGGACTGTCAGCTACAAATGGCCTCAGTGGAGCTGCTTTGGCCCAGGAAAGCATCTGCACCCAGCTGTGCATGTGTATTCCTCTGTGGCAGATCCTCCATCCCCATGGGCAAGGGCAATGATGAGGGGAAGACAGAGCTGCTGCCTGGAGAGCACAGCCTGTGCTGCCCTGGGAAAGCTCATGGTGATCAGCCCTCGATTGAGGTCATGGCTGGGAGTGGGATCAGCAAACTCAGCATCTGCAACCCTGCAACTGTCACTTGTATGCTTTTACGGCAGAGGAATTAAACATTTCTTCCTATCTTGGAGAGGAGCTGGGAATTTGCATGCATGATATGAGAGGAGGATAATGATGATATTTTAAAAAAAGAATTCAAATAGATAGAAACAAGTGTCATGTCCCTCTTTGATTTACATGGTGTTGCCAGGAGTGGAGAAGCAGTGGGGGAAGGGCTGGGAACTGTGGAGTTTTGGGGCTGCAAGACAGGCTGCTTGTTCATGCGGTCTGTTTGATCTCCATAGTCTCCGTTTTCCTCTTAAGCAGAACAAGATTGTGGGCAGATAAGAAAGGGTGTTAAAAAAATCCTAACCTGTCCTACTGACAGCTATTTTGCAGAGGGGAATCCTGCATCAGGATCCTTCCTGTTAAGAAACAAAAAAACACATCTTCCATCATGGAAAACCACTTCAGGCAGAAAATAAGGCAAAGGAAGTGTACTCTTTAGGCCCTTCTCCTTCCTGAGGTCTGTGGCAAGGCTTCCCTTCTCTTCAAAGGCAGCAAGAGAGGGCCCATAATTAGCCTAGAGGGGTGATTTTTTTCCTGATCCCTCCAGGAAACTGCACACAAATATTGTTGTGCCCTTCCTCTTACTTTGTTAGGATATAAATAACTGAGGAAATGGCTTTATTTATCACTGTCACATAAGCGTCCAACATTTAACTTTGAACTTTAGATAGATATTCAGGAGTTAGTGAAATTTTATACCATATCTTTGATTGCCTTGTATTGTCATAAAAAGCAAAGACGGTGATTCGCACATTTAACCACATAGATAATAATTAACTTGCAATAGGGGGAAATGCTTACATCCTGAACCAACACACCTACTGGTCCTCTGCCTTCTATTTGGAAGGAGCAAGGACATTTTCTCAACATACATAACCTAGACAACCTGTGCCAGATTTAAATCAAGAGTTTACAATTCTACCTTTTTAACAATGTGGCTAAAACTAAAAGTTAATAGTGGATATTGTCTGCCTTGACTTCAGCAAGGCTTTTGACACTGTTTCTCACAAAATCCTCATAACCAAACTCAAGAAACGTGGGTTGGATGAATGAACATTGAGATGGATTGAAATGACCTTGACATTGAGACGAGTGGAGGACTCCAGACAGCTGTGATCAATGACACAGGGTCTGGTTGGAGCCTTGTCTTTACTGGTGTCCCCCAAGGTTCAGTACTGCACCCAGTGTTGTTTAACTTGTTCATCAGTGACTTGGATGAAGGGGCAGATGCCTCCAAGTTCCCTGATGACACAAAGCTGGAAGGAGTGGCCGATACCCCAGAGGGCTCTGCAGCCCTTCAGAAGGACCTCGACGGGTTGGAGAGATGGGCAGAGAGGAACTGTCTGAAATCCAACAAAGGCAAATGCAGGGTCCTGCAACTGGGGAAGAATAACCCCAGGCACCAGCACAGGCTGGGGATGACCTGCTGGAGAGCAGCTCTGCCGGGAGGGACCTGGGGGTCCTGGTGGACAACGAGCTGTCCCTGAGCCAGCAGTGCCCGTGTGGCCAAGAAGGCCAATGGTGTCCCGGGGTGCATTAGGAAGAGCATGGCCAGCAGGTCCAGGGAGGTCATCCTGCCCCTCCACTCAGCCTGGGCTCCTCAGTACCAGAGAGACCTGGAGCTCCTGGAGCTGGTCTAGTGAAGTGCAATGTGGATGAATGGTCAGCTGGAGCATCTCTTATGAGGAAAGGCTGAGGAAGACGGGCCTGTTAGGCCTTGATAAGAGACAACTGAGGGGACCTCGTCAGTGTCTATCAGTATCTGAAGGGAGGGTGTCAGGGGACGGAACCAGGCTCTGCTCGGTGGTGCCAAGCAACAGGACAAGAGGCAATGGACAGAAACTGATGCACAGGAAGTTCCACATGAATACAAGGAGAAATTTCTTTACTGTGTAGGTGAGCGTGCATTGAAACAGTTCCCCAGGGAGGTTGTGGAGACTCCCTCAGTGGAGATCATCAGGATGCAATCTTCGCACAGGAAGTTCCACATGAATACAAGGAGAAATTTCTTTACTGTGTAGGTGAGCGTGCATTGAAACAGTTCCCCAGGGAGGTTGTGGAGACTCCCTCAGTGGAGATCATCAGGATGCAATCTTCTGCCCTGTGCTCTGGGATGACCCTGATTGAGCAGAGAGATTGGACCACTGGACCAGATGATCCACTGTGGTCCCTCTTACCTGATGGATTCTGTGAAAAACAAGAGAGAAGAGAACAGAATTACAAGCAGGCAATGAGTTTACAGAAGAGACAGTTGCTGAATTTGCATCTCCATTTTCCTGCCATCCTATTTGCATTTAATGATGTTTAAGAATTGCACTGTATTAGTTGCATTGTATTACAATACATTACAGACATTGTGATAGAATACATTGCATTGCATTAGTTTGCTAGTCCAGGACACAAGTCCAGGAATTTGGTGGGAATATTTTGAGAAATACCTGAAATATAAATATTCAGGGTTTTTTTTTTATTTTTTAGCAGTTTTATGTGACATTATATATGACATTTCTCTAGGGTGCATATGAAGATGCAGATTCTACTGATCAAGTTTTATCTGCCCTGATTTTGGGGGTGGTTCTTAATTTCTTCTTATGTTTCCTCCTGTCCCTTTTGGGTGCTAGCTGAACTACACTTCATAAAAGGGAAAAGAATTACCTCATCTCTGAGCTTGACATCTTTACTTACAGCCTCTGATTTCAGATGTCTGCCCATTTTCTAGTACTGATTCCCAGCAGAAACTCTCTGATTCCTGGCAATGATGGCAGGTAAATGTGTCCTGTGCATGTGTGACCTTGTAAAGGCCAGAAAGGACTCACTACTATCCACATAAGTCACCAGAATTATTGTCCCTTTGGTTGTTAACTAGAAGCCCATGAATAGTAAACTTAATCAGCTGGCTCTGCCAGCTTGACTCCAGTTTTCCCTGCCAGCAGCAGGTATCTGTGCACAAAAGCTTCGTCAAAGCAGTGCTGAGTAAATTCATAGCATCTCAGAGTTTCACCTTCTCATTTGCTGTATCCCAGTTTAACCAGTTGGCTATCGCTCTGATCTCTGTACTCTCTGCTGTGCTTTCATTTTCAGACTCCATTGTCAGGTTCAATTTTCCAGGTAAGAATTCCTTTAGAAGAGCAGAACCTCCAGTGCAATTGGGCAAGATTCTCTTTACCAAAGCATCAGAGCTATGCATGAGTTTTCAACTGGTTTATAGCAATTTTGGTGACGTTCATATACTATTTCTGAGAGTAAGAATTGAACAAGGCCTGTGACGACCTTTACTCATTGTGTTCTGATGGGTTAGTTTCTTTCAGATCATAAGGTTCATAGGTAGATCATAAATACTTGGTCTCTGTTCTGAAATCAAAGGTCGCTTTGCATTAAAGCAGTGAGGTGAATGTAGGAGTGGACCTAGTGGAAGTCATTCTTCAGAAAAACCAGCTGCTGAATGTCAGAAAGGACTTCCTCCAAAACTGGGTAAGTCCCTTTTTTCCACGTTCTTTGATCTTTTCTTTTCTTGCGATGTACTGTTATGACTAGTTTTGGCTCCTAGCACTGTTTATGCATCCTGCAAATACAGATAATCTATTATAGATCTGTCTTTAGATGATCATTTACCCATAAGGGAGCATTTTTAACTTGATGAAACAGGTGAGATGTTACGTGAGGCAGTAGCTCAACAGATAAGCTTCCTTTGTACCTAAATGAAACCAGTTCCATCATTATTCAGGGTGACTGCAGTGTTTGGATAGCAATCCTTAAAAAACAAAGCAGTCTGCGGATGTTCTGAGAAGCATTTGGCAAACTCAGAAATGGCATTATGATATGGGTTACCCGTATGGGTTATTACATGGGAGTGAGTTAATATCACCTCTCCAGTAGGGAAGGGCAATTCTTTGAATATCTGCTCTTCAAATGGAGAAAGTAGACAGTGCTGAACTAGCCCACAAGATAAGAAAATATTGTAAGGACTTTCCCCATAATTCTATTTCAAACTTTGAAAAATTCTTCCTTCCATTAGGCTTTCATCTACAGTCATGACCCTTCCCTGTCTTGTTACTGAACTGTCAGGCTTCAGTGCTGTCCCTCTTCTGAGGAAGTCAAGCACTGAGGGATAAGAAACATCTGCCCCAAAAAGAAATAGTAAAAATGCAGTAACAGATCATTGCTTCTGCACTTTCCACACTTTCTAATATCGTAAAATGGCAAATTTTTTTATACTAATCAGAGCATGAAAAATTATCAGGCAAGGAATTTCCCATTTGCAGTGACTGCTGTTGCTGGTTCTCTATTGCTATCTCCTCATGCTAGGACAGATAAAGTCTTCTTTCCCAGTATTTTATGTTTTATGTATTAAGTGAGTACAAAGCCCGTAACTGTTTGGAACTTCACCTTTGCAAAACAAACATGGAATTTTGGGAAGTAGGTCACACTGCTCCACGCTCTCACAGTTTCTCAAATGTTTCAATTTTTCATTCTCTTCTCTCTTTTCAGTGGGTTGACAGCAATAGACGCGTCTCTCCTCTCCCATCACTACAACAGGTTTCTTGGTTTCCCAGCCAGGCTGATACCCAGGTAATACTTATAATTATGGCAGTAGCTCAAGCAGATGATATTTGGTCACTAAAGGTGTCTGTAGCCATGGATCTTACACTGATTTTTCTTTTTTTTTTCTTAAAATGATCCTCTTGCCATCGTAACAGCAAGGTCACTGCTGTTAAAAATTTACGATATAAGTCAAGTGTCTTCAAAAGAGCTATTCAGTTGAGGTGAAACACAGTTTATTGTGTCACAGACTCTAAAGGGAAGACTCCCCCCTTCTAATCTTCCTGAATATTCAGCTTGGGTGCTGTGAGGAATTCCAAGCCTTTTCACTGGTATGGATGAGGTAGACAAGAGTAGGGAAGAGGAATAATGCTTCCTGACACCCAGGCTAGGACCTTGTTCACTGAGTATGTACCTGTGTCAACATCCTTACTGTGACAGATGTGCAAAAACTGAGCCCACGAGAGGAAAGAAACAACTTGGTTCCATTTCCTTTCTAATCAGCTCTTTGATTTTTTTTGGGAGTACAGTGGTCTGAAAGCCAACAACAGCATCTCAACCAGAGATGCTCAGAGAACATAACACACTTTTCTTTTTGGAAGTGATTTGCAGATGCCTCCTTCTGGCAGTGTCTAAGATGAGTTCTCTGTGATGTGCTTTCAGCACACCCAAGGAAGTTATTGATGGCTTTCAGGTAGTGGTGGTCCTCATGAGATCAAGGGGACTGGGTGGAAACTGAGAAGAGAGTAAGGCTGCATAGATACATATCACATTTTCATCCTGAAGTTAGACATGTATTTTAAAAGGATCAGCTTAAGTAAGTTAAAAATAAAGTTGGTGAAATTAAAGTGCAAAGTGCAAGCAGAAGGAAATTAAGGTATTAAAATGGGTGTGGTGTTGAATCTTGTACCTGTTGGCACTGGGTTTCCTATAAACACTGGGCATGTGACTGGTTTTTGTAGGTAGCCTGGCAGATCTCTTCAGCACTGAGCAGCTTACTGAGGTTTTGGACTTCCTAGGTGACCATGGACACCGAATATGAAAAAGACCATATCAAAAAGCTGCAGGAGCAGCGTATGTCCATGCAAAAGAAAACCTTTACCAACTGGATGAACAATGTCTTCTCCAGGAATAATGTAGGTAGCTCCTTCAATGTGGAGATTTTTTCTGGGTTTTATTTTATTTTATTTGACCCACTGTATCCTTTTTTTATGTTATTTTTGATGTATTTTTTTCTGAATGTTGACACATGCAAGCAAGGAAGGCTTTGACTAACCAGAGTGCTCCAGCCTCTATCTTACCTCACATCTGTCTCCTTTGTCCGTGTTACCAGTCTTCTCTGAAATCAAGGTTCACTTTTGTAGATCCATCATATTGTAATGTCAGTTGTACAGTGGAGAGCCTCTCAGAGGGAAAACCCTTATTTGCTTCTTATTCCTGTAAGTAAATTTCCTGCAGATGTCAGGGTTTCCCCAAGAAATTCTCAATTCTTAATTGCCTGGCCAAAAACTCAGACTTTGTGCTTTGCCTGATCAGTTCATTTTAAGTTGCTGCTGAAAGGCTCTAAGGAAGTAGCCTAAGTTTTAGCAGTTTCAGACATACTGCCATGCAAGTACAGACCAGTTTGTTTTCAGTAACTCTGACTTCAAAAATCTTCAGAGCTAGTGTGCAGTCAATTTGTGTGTGCAAGGTAACACCAGCATATTCCAGTCTCCAGACTTATTGCAGATAAAGTTTCAGGCACCAGTGATGTAGCTGTGGCACAGAAGGGAATGACATCATCCAAAACCAATTCCGTTTTCTAGAGTCTGTAGTTGATAGTAATGAAAATGGACGTTAGGGACACCAAGCAGGCCCAGGCCATTGGCTCCGCTGTAGCTTATCACTGTGTTTCAGTGCCAGATGTTTTTTTCAGTGTAATGTTTTAAGTTTGTAATTTGTACAAAGGCAGCCGCAGAGCACAACAAATTTTCAAATTTATTTTTCTTAGCAGGAGAGAAAAAATGCAAAATACTTTCTCATTTTGGCACCTGCAGAAAGATAGGTTTTTATGATGTAGGAAATTAGTTCTGTTTAGGTATAGACATATACTTTCTCATTTTAAAAATGCCTGCAGGGTTAAAGAGAAAAATGTCAGTGTTAAGTTCCTGCAATGTACTTGTTCACGTATCCTAAGAGCCTGGGGAGCAAAGTCTGTGAGAGCTTTCCAAACCATACATGGTAGAGGCAGCAGCGCCGGACAGCTTATCTGGGTCTGCCTGGCAGGGTAGTCCCAGCTTTCCAAGGCACACTCCGAGGTGATTGGATCATACTACAGGACACTGCACTGCTCTCAATTGTACTCTTGACCACTTCAGTCTAGCACTAAGGATGCCATTGGATTGAATTTGTTAAGCTATCTGTGAGTGGTATCTTTATGAGAAGAATGAGGCAGCAAAGCTATTAAGACAACAGCAGGGTGAGACATAAAGCAGATATATGAAGTCTGTCTTCACAGATTCAAACTGAGTTATTCCTCATTTATTGAAGTGTCACAGGATATAACAGCTTTAATTTTTTTTTATTGTTGTACACCAAATCGCAGCATAAGNATAGACAGGATTTTAATTTTTATTTAATATGCAAAAAGAAATAAAGTTGTCAACTAAACAGGGAGTTTTTTTATGGAGACAATCAGTAGAGGAAGTTGTAAATCCTTGTTCCATGCACAGTACAGACTTAAAGACTCTCTAAGTTGCTTTTACACTTTTAGTGTTTTTTTCTTACTCTGGAGAAAAAGTCTCTTAAGCTAATTAGTAAATGGTCAGAAATTAGAAGATGCATGCCTGTTGTCTGTCGTTTTTCCCCTTAACGTGTAAATATTCCCTGAATTAAAAATATTCTGGTTTAGCTTTTTTCTNNNNCCCTTACTTTCTCTCTCTTTCTCGCTTTCTTTCTCTTTTTTTTTTTGAAGAAGAAAAGATTATTTACTCTAATTTCAAAATCACGGTAAATTATTCTTAGGTATGTGGTATGATTTTGATGTCACTTCTAGATGGCAAGTGGCATAAGGCCAAAAGGAAACACCCAATACAAGTTCTTGTTAGGTCAGAGTACAGACTGTGTCATATCATATCACCTAAGCACTGGGTGACCTCATTACTGGCAGCAATAAAACACATTTTTGTAAATTATCTTAACCTTTCACTTATTGTGAG
>VYZQ01041161.1:113571-127597 GCA_013400655.1 Mystacornis crossleyi | reverse complement strand
TAGCTTTACACGTGAGTCACTGGATTTTGGCCAGGAGACATTATTTATCTTTTGATAAACATGAGATGGTCCTTGAACTCACGAGCATGTATTAGAGGAACTATAAGGAGCAAGTAGGCCCTGATTTTTGTATTTTATGAATAAACAGTTTGTTTACTCTGTCCTTTTAATTCTCATTGTGCTCCACTGCTGTTTGCATTTTTTCAGAGTTATATTTATACTTTCTTTTCTCTCCCTTCACTTACCTGCTTCTTTTCCTCCCTTTGACTCCTTCCCTATTTTTAGCCTGTCTCTAATATTGCATTCCTGTCTTCCTGCATTTCTGACACACACAAACATTCAGAAGGAGAAGGAAACAGATGTTAATCTCTTCATGTCCTTAGTCCCCTCAAATAGGCGGCTCTGAATTTACTAATAGGATTGGGAGGGAAGCCTGAATGTGTCAAGGAAGCCTTTAAGTTCAGACTAAGTGTGTGACCAGGATGGCAGAAAGAAACAGCTCGAGGAGGCAAATCTCCTTTCCCTCTCCCATCTGAGGTGACCATGCTTTTGCTAGGATCTTTCAGCAAGAACTGGGTACGATGGCAGAAAATACAGAAGGGAGCCCTGATATCACGGGCTGCTTTTCCTGCACTAAAGGTTGGTGCTATTTTACTCCTCTTACAAGACTGCAGCATTTAGTCATTGCCAAGTGCACTTTCTGGTAGGCAAAAGCAGATTACCACCTGGAAAGACTGGGTCTTTTCTCAGTGCCATCTCCCTCACCGCCTGAGTGATAATCTGCCTCGCTGGGGCAGGCAAACTCAGCAGAATGATAGAGGCAGACAGCATTGTTCAGCACTAAACCTGACATTTGCAGAAGTAAAGATCTGCATCTTTACTAAGTTAGGGTGAGGAAAAAAATGATATGAAGTAAAAAGACAAACATGGAAAAATGTAAAATGGAAGGAAAGGATGATTTCATTCTAACACCTTTTATTTCATTAGGGATTTAATTCTACATGTTTGCTCCAGTATTTACCTGAAATAAAGGCAGGTCAGGCCAAAAATGAAACAGATAAATGTCTTGGACTTGAAAATTTAGTACTAAATCAGAGTTAACATCCTTACCAAAGCCCTGTTTGGCCATGAAACATTTTCTAATAATTTTTATAAAGAGAAACAGTTCCAACAGAAGAGATTGAGCAGGGGCTGTTTGACCACAGTCTGCTGTGTGCATGTGAGAGAACCACATCTTGTCAGAGGGTCTCCTAAGATCCTAAGTGGTGAAGGTAAGAGGGTGTAATTACATATTAGGGTTGAATTGTTTGGGGTTGAGGAAAGAGACTTGGGAAAAAAATCTGGGTTTTTTCGACTGTGAAAAAAAAAGAAGTGAACTTTCAGTTTGGGATTCTTGCTTTCTAGTCATCCCACACAGGAATTGCTAACAGTCTCCACATACGTGCTGTTAATTCCAGAATGAATGTTTTCTTAAATAAAAATTGAAATGATACATTATATAATATTTATGTATCTGTGTTTTATGGAAGGCTGTTTTAGGATTTCACTTGGCCTCAGATGTGACAGCTACCACCACATCAGTATAAAAATGTGATGACTGTTGAAGATGCCACTTTCTGTTCACCGATTGTGCTTCATTCTGTTTCTTATGTGGCTTGTAACTTTATATTCCCATCACAGATTGTGTTCTTCCTGAAGGAGATAGATGACTTGAAGCTTCAGTATGAGCAGATGGTCTCTGACCTCCTGAAATGGATTAAACAGAAGGTGGTGGAACTGGATGACCGTCATTTCCCCAACTCTCTTCAGGAAATGTGGTTACTCATGGCCAACTTTAAAACCTTCCGCACTGTGGAGAAACCCCCCAAATACCAAGAGAAGGGCATGATCGAAGCTCATCTCTTCAACATCAGGACCAAGCAGAGAGCCAACAACCAGCGGCCATACTTGCCCCCAGAGGGGAAGATGCTGCAGGATGTGGAGAAGCACTGGATCATCCTGGAAAAGTCAGAGCACAGCCGGGGAAAAGCACTGCAAAAGGAGATGCTGAGGCTAGAAAGGCTGGAACAGCTAGCGCAGAGGTTCCTGAAGAAGGCAGCCCTGCGTGAGTCCTACTTGGAAGACATGAGGAAAGTGATTGGGAAGCAGGACTTCTGGCCAGAGAGTGTGGACAGGATGGAGGCTGCCAGTAAGAAGCTGGAAGCCATTGTGGCAGATGTACTGCCCAGGAGGGAACGCTTCACAGCTTTGGACGAAATGGCCACCGTTATCAGCCAGGAGAACTATCACGGCAAAGATCAAATCCTGCAGAAGTGAGTGATGGTTGTGAGACTGTGTAGTAGTGGAGGTCAAAATTAGTTGAAATTCTGTGGTGTGGTGGAAGAAAATAATTATAACTGTGAATCTTGTCTCTGCTCCTCATGAGTAGAACTGTCAGGAATTTCTTCTACCTGTGAACACTTTCAGCAGATAAGGCAAATGCTTCATCCTCTTCAAAATTCTAATTTTTTTCCTTGAATGATCAAGTCCTCAGACCAATTTAGGGTGAGAAATAATTTTAAGGTAATTTTGTTATATATGAAAATATACAAAAAAATTTATACCAAATATTCTATCTGCCATCAAAATGCTTAGAGAGATACTATTTTTTCCCCAAATCAACCCATTTCTATTTCAGTCTGCAATTTGGGGAGATTGGTTAAGGCACAGTATTCTCAGATTTATTCAATTTTGAAGCAAATACTGAGAAGTTATAAGTTTTCTGATTATCTCAGGTTATTATATAACCTGATTTGTGAGTATCTAAGAATGCTAAACAAATAACTTCTCTTGTGGTATTTTAGTGCTTTTCTAAATTCAGCATCAGAAAAAGAGTTATTAAAGAGTAAATCAAACTATGAGATCAGATTGTGACTTATGATATGGTTTAGATTTATGTTTTACCTTAAGCAGCCATTGAAAGACCACTTCTTGGTTTTTAAGGCTTTCCACTTTATCAAGCAAAAGCACTGTAACAAAGAAAGGATGTTTTATGAACATCCTTAAAAACAATGTCTAAATTTTAAAAAGTCAGTGACAGTTGATGTGCTAGTCAAACTTCCTATAACAACATTGCTTTGACCTGTTTTATGTTCCTGGCCTGTCCTCTTACACCAATGTCAAGAGTCATGTGTGTTCATCTAGCTCCTCTAAAGCTGCAAGCACTGAGAATCCTCCAGTGCTGCCCAAAGTCTTTGGTCCAAACTGGTAATTTCTTTCTCTTCCTTTGTAGGCAAAAGAGCATTTCAAAGAAATGGCAGGATCTCCTGGATCAGTTGCAGAGAAGAGAACAATCCCTGGGAACAATGCAGGAAATTCTGGGCCTCCTGAGGGACATAGATGCCATTACAGATGAGCTGAAAGAGCTGCAGGTACAGAGTCCTCCCCACCAGCACACAACTTGCAGGGCTGGCAGTGTGTGTCCCCACATTCCAGGGGCTGTCTGGTGCCAACGGGAGATAAGCCTATCAGCCGTAGAAAAAATACACAACTTTTATCTAGATGCCTAACTGAGCATTTCAGTTCATCATCACAGGTAACTACACGAGAAAAATACAGGCTTTGCTATAGAGAGTTTCCCTAACCAGAAAGCCAGGTATCCTACTACATGGAATGCACTGCAGATTCAAGTTATATAGCAAAGTAAAGATGGGAAATAATCTTTTCTATATTTACAAGTGTGAAAGCAAAAGTGGCATAAAAACACCTCCCATTTCCATTCCACATAATTCTTCTGAATTAGCTTCTGGAAGTACCTGCAGTAATCATACAGATGGGAATTAGGCTTTCAGGTATATAAGCTCATGAGAAAGGGAAGTTCCACTGTAAATGCATAATGATTGCTTTTAGGATGAATTTCCAACTGTTCCCAGAGTGTCAGAGCACAGAGTCTTCTATTCAACATGGGAAATAACTGGGTTCATGCTGATTTTGTAATGGAAGGAAGTATATATACATCCTTTGCCTTGAAGACAGAAAAATCCTTATGACTACAGGTTGCCTTGTACCCAAGCGAAAAGAGTCAGCGTGCAATATGAAGTTGTGAATTTCAAATTAAAGATAAGAGCTATCTCTAAGTTATAAATATTTCTGTCCTAGTGTTAGTAGACAAAGAACATCTAATGGTAATATTGTCGCTGGAACAACTATAGCCTGAGAATATGGGAAAAGATGGGTAAGGAAAGATAGTACCCTAGGTTTAGTAATTGTATCCATTGATACAATTAGAAAGAAGACAGACTGATAAGTGGTTCTCATCAGTCACCAATTAAATACTATAAAGTATTTATTGTCATTGTTTAGATAGACAAGTAAGCTCTCAAATAAAAGAACACTGCAGTTAGAACATACCATAGAATGGGATATTGTAGAGTTCTTCAAATACAGACTGCGAATCAATCTCCCAGAGATGGGTCTATAGCAAAGGGATATTCATTGTGTCCACAAATTCTGAGACCTTGAGTGCTTGATCAGAAGAAATATCTTAGGTGCAAAACCAGATGCTTTTATTAGATGAGCACATTTCTTGCACTGCAGCAGATAGAACCTCTGGATTGTTGCCATTAGCTTGTGGAATTGAAAGAAAAGTATAATTTCTCTATATAGGCAGCTTTTTAGCTTTACCTAACTGACATTCTTGGACATTTAGAAGTTATGAGAGAAAACAGGAACCTTTCAACTGATTTACTGGCACTGAGACCGTGGATGCGCTCTCTGAAAATGCTTTTTTTTTTCTTCTCACTTTGTTTGTAGGTGCTAGTGAATTCCCAGGACTGTGGGAAGCAGCTCCTGGAAGTAGTAGATTTGCTGCAGAATCACAACTTGGTTGACACACAGATCTCTTCCTATGATGGCAGATTGACACACATCACTCAGAGGACAGCAGAGCTCAGCAAGGACAGCACAGTTAAATCAGAACTGCTTTATGCAAAAGTTCAGATGCTTCGTCAGCTGTACCAGAAACTTACAGCTCAGAGCAAGTCACGGTAGGGCTGCAGTTGTGGCTCTGTTCTTCCTGATTAGGATGCCCTGTTGTCTTTCCCTGGTCATGAAATTAAAAGCCAAACACAGTTAAGGGAAAAGGGGGTTTTTATCTCGGTATTTATTAAGGATCCTTAGGTGCACCACTTTGTCCAGGTGGGATGAGCCGAAAAGCACACCGATATGCACCCCAAAATGCACACACACGGTAGATCGCATATAGAGTTTATAGGCCTTGAAAATTAGCGTATCTATCAAAGATTCCCCAGTGAGAGGCTGGAATGAACCCCTCATCCCAAAGCATTCCCCTCTGGATGGGCTTATCTTAATTTACAGGATATAATCTAGGGAAGACCTTGGTTTCTCAGGATAGCATAGAGCTTTCTGGCCTCCAGCTAGGAGGTCTCCAGGATGTTTGGTCTCTTGGCTTAACGGAACTTTGGGTCTAAGCTAGTTATCAGACATAAGGAATTACAAGTATGTGGGCTAAAAGCACTGAGGATACATAAAAGCTCCATAAAAGGGTATGTGAAAGGGGCATAAGAGGGGTATATAAAAAAGGCAAAAAATCATGGCATCAGCCCAATCCTAATTCTCTAATCAGAAGGTACATCTTCCCAGCATTTGAAACTTTTTCATTTCTCCGTTTATAAAGACATAACAAAAGCAACTCAAGTGTCCTGATTGCAATTGACTGAAAGGATCACTCCCTTTCATAGATGAAGTTTAGCTTCATTCTCAGCATTTATTATAACTTGCTTTATGAGAAGTCTGAATAGAAAATGGTTATCTCTTCGTCTCCCGCAGAAAGCAGGAAAAGCAGTTTTGTTTCTTTTGTCTTATTCCATGAATAAATTAGAATATGACAAAGGGGAACTAAAGGCATTCGAATTCCATATTTTTAAATTTTTCTTTGATTAGTCTACCATTGTCTTCATGGAATCCTAATTCTGACTGTCATACACCGTTTGTTTCTTTCAGTAAATCTCAGCTAGAAGAGGCTTTGAAGCTTTTTGAATTCTTCCGTGACTGCAAAGAGGAAGAATCGTGGATCTCTGAGAAATGGAAGCTGGCAAGGATGACAACATTAGGGAAAGATGTCAGCCAGATCACAGCCTCTATTCAGAAGAATAAGGTATCACACTTTGCTGTTGTAAAACTTAATCAAGTATCACACTTTGCTGCCTTGACTTTGTATTAAAGCGAGATTTTAGAACATCAGTGTCTTTCAGTTCAGTCAGTGCAGCACTTATAAGAAAGCTGTCAAACTAATCCTTATCTCAAATGTCATGACCAGATTCTGGAATTAAAAAAAAATGTATAGGATAGGGATTTTTTTCCAAAAGAGGGGAAGGAAGGGGTAGAGAAGGAATAAGCTTCATACTGGGCTAGGAGTGGGACTTCTTGTGAAGACACTGGGCTCCATATAAGTTAATATATGATGGAAAGAAAAAAAGAAAGTTGCTGGTTTCCATGTTTCTCGCCTTCTTTTCCTGGCCAAGAGAGATGAGTGTAAAGAGAGAGATGGTGAAAATATAAGACATGGGGCCCTTGGAAATGTATGCATGACATTGGCAGAGAGTAGGACCCACTCTTTTCCCTTGGCTGGTAGGGAATGAGCTGTGCTGACATGTTTTCTGTCCTTGTGCTAGGCACTTGAAGCAGAGTGCAATTCACACAGGGCCATATGTGCAGATGTGATGAGGAGGGGCTGGGAGCTCAGCCAAAAGAACCCCATGCACCAGGACGACATTCTGAGGCAGACAGACAACCTCCAGAAGCTGTGGCAGCAGCTCCAAGATGAGGTGGCAGATCGCAAAAGCCGCCTGCAGGCAGCAGCCCTCATCAAACAGGTAAGAGGGTTCTGCTGGGGTGTGCAGTAGGGGGGACGTGGATGTGGCTCGGTTCTGCCCCATGCCCCCACGTGGAAGGCAACCGTGGCAGGAAAGCCTTCACCTGCTGGTCTACAGAAAGATCTCTGGCAGTGAAGTCTCAATCCCCTTGCAAGCCAGACAGGCAGGAGATTTGAGCAGCTGGAATTTTCTCTAAAGGTAAAAATGCTAATAGAAATAACTTACATGACACTGCTAATGCAGAGCCTTTTTAGAGGGTGGGATCAGGTAGCTGTGTGACATATTTCTAAAATAAAAAAAAATCCCAAAGACCACCAACAAAAGAAACATGTTGTAAGGGTTAGGCTGACCATGAACTTCACAAATCCTGCAAAGCATTTGACACTTCCAGTCTGACCTGTGATTTTACTCCCACAAACGTTCACACATCTGCAAATAAGGAATTTGTATAAAAGCAGCATTTTTAAATCATACCACATTATCTCAGGCATTCTTTTTCTCCCCTTCTTAAGATTTTGCTCAGTCTGTTATTTCCATGAAATGTTTGAACAAAACTGAACAGCTTTTTCTTGAGAAAGTCCAAATTCTCTCTTCTCTCTATTAAGATTAATACCATTATGGTGTTTTAGTTCTTCCTTTGTCCCTCATTACTATGGCTTTTCTTTTTTTTCTGTTGTACTTTTATTCTACATCTCAAAAGTTTGTTTTACTTTTCTACAACCATAGCCAGGCAGACTGCAAATTCTGGAAAAAAGTAAACTTCTGTTGTAGACCAAGTTCATTACTTGTTCCTTAAACATTTAGAAAATATCTGTTGGTATTACATAGTGCCTACCAACATCATACATTGTGGGTTCCTTTTATTGCTGCTGTTATGCACCATGAAGTTTTAGCTAGTTAGGAGTTTTTAAAGAGCTATATAGGCAATCCTTGAATCTCTGTAGTCACTGTGAGTCTGTGAATTATCTGTGTTGTAAGCATGAAATACATCATGGGTTTAGAGCTACCTTATCCGTAGCTTTCACAACAACTGGAAGTAACCTTACAGCTACAGACCTAATGGCGTTTCTCGTTATTCATAATGTTACAAAGAGGAAGGAGCTGGATATGATACTTTCAGGATGAATCCAAGTGTTTTGTTCCCTGTGTTCCTTCAGTACTTTGCTGACATCGCTGAAGCAGATTCCTGGTTGCGAGAAAGGCAGCCCCTTCTCGCCAGCAAGGACTATGGCAAAGATGAATCAAGTGCTGAAGCGCTGTTGCACCGTCACCTGCGCCTGGAGAAGGAGATTGCAGCCTATTCCTCCGAGATGAGGCGCCTCAAAGAGCAGGCTGACATTGCAGCACAGCAAGCTCCAGCTGCAGTAAGTAGATTGTGTGGTCATCCCACGATTGTGTCACATTGTGTTGAAGAATGTAAATGAAATGGTTTTTCAATTATTTATTATTTATTTATTTTGACAAAATAGAATATTCCAAAGTAAGTTTTTTATTAGAATTGAGGCAAATTTTTAGGTGACAAAGAAGGTCCTTGTCTGCTCATGGCACAACTAGTTAGCATTCTTTGAAGTGCTGGAAATGTTCTCATCCATATTAGTTCCCTCTACTGGTCCTCATAAATACATTCTCAATATTTATTCTCGTAAAATTATTGATTTCAATAATCTTTAAAAGCAGACATTTAATCAAAACATCCTTACAAATTCTTCTGGTACCCTAATGTAGTGAAGAACTATCCCACAACTCCAGGAGCAACTCTTACCGTCCCTTATTTTTAAGGCAGATGAAATGAAGTCAACCTTTGCAGATGCCCCTCTTTTTCTCTGACTAGAAAGGGAACTTTTGGCTTGAGATCAGCTCATTTAATAACAGAATTCAGGGGAGATGAATGAATGAATGACACATTTCATCACTTGCTTCTTTTAAAAGTCTATATTCACTCAGTGTTTAGCCCAATAAATTCGAGAGCAATGGGCATCACTTGTGGTCTTTCTTTTACCTCATCAATCCAACATTAATTTTTATTAGAAAAAAATTTTATTACTTTGCTGTGAAATGTGAAAATGCATATGGCAAGATGGTGTTGATGCACAAATAGAAGTATTGATTCACTAGGGCACTCAAAGGTTTTGGAACTGCAAGTGTTCAGGTACTAAAATATCTCCACAAAGAGAACCGTGAGCTTAGTCAATTGTCTTGATTTCTGGCACTTCAAAAAATAAAAAAAAAGCACCCTTACAACCAAACAACTTCGATTTGGGCAGAAAATGAGAATTTTTATTCAATCAATATATTTTAAAATGAGCTAAATTAAAATTCTTCTTTAAACAAAGCCAAAATCTTCAGTTTTTTAATTAATTTTTTCAGAATAGAACAGTGGAAACAGTTTCCAAAAAATTTTGGAAATTTTGGGTTTCAAGGGTCAGAATGCTGTGATTTGAACTATCAAGTCCAAATTGTCCTTCCATGTGAAATTTTTATCCAAATCAGAAATTTTCATCCAATGATGTTGTTAACGTTTTCTTAACAGATGACAAAGAGGGAAGCCCCAAGTGACTTAAATCAAAAGACAGCTAAGCTACCATTCAGTCGAACCTGGGCAACATCTGAAACTACATTCACTGGAACCTCGAGTCAAGATGATCATTTTCTTCCAGAGAACATCTGGAAGACCCAAGAAGAAATAGATTCACTTTATGAAAATCTACAGAGCATGGCTGAGGTATAATATCCCCTTCTGCTTTGCAGTTCATGAAAAAGTCAAGTCCAAACCAATGCAAATGGAAATTAAGTGCTGTGTTGGCTTCTGCTTTTCAGTTTAATAATATGCCTCAATCCTCTCAATTCCTGTAGGGCTTCAAGGCTTGAGATTATCATTGAAATTTTATATCAAAACACAATTTATGTTGGCAAATTTCCCATTTACATTCCAGTATTTTCAATCCATGAAGAGCAGATTCTTTTGTGTAATCTCCCCTCCCCACCACCCCTTAAAGTTTGCTTGCTGTAGTTCCTGAATCACCAGGCTGTCTTGCCTGACACCAGCAAAATAAACTGTAACCTGCATTTTCAATATGCTACTTTTCATTCCCACCTGCTCTAATCATGCCCTAAAGACCAACGCAAACATGTTGTATGTGACTTCTACATATTCTAGAGACTACTGCCTTAAGTCTTCAGCCAGCAGCAGCAAGTAGCACCGCAGCCGTCCTGCCTCTCCAGGGGCCAAGCACTCTCCAAATTATTCTCTTACGCTTTTAAACCACTGCTGCTCTGGGAAGAAGTATTGTGATCTTAAAATTTCCTGTTCTGTTCTCTTCCAGCAGTGTCTGGGAAAATTACTAAGCTACCGCCTGTGTACTGTAGCTGAAATGCAAGGATCTTTATTCTGTTGCTTCAAATGGTAAGGATTTATTACAGCAGTAGTTAATTTTTCATCTGTTTTACAGAACAGAAAAAAGGCTCTAGAGGAGATGATTGGATATTATCGCTTCTGTAGCTCTTGTGAAGAATTTCAGTCATGGATGAGAGATAAAGAGAACATTTTCCGGACTCTTCAACCTCAAGCAGACAATGTGGAGGTCATGCAGCAGAAATATCAGGTACCCCTTTTTCCTCTTCACAGATGACACCTTTTAAATTAAACTGGGCTTAAGGAGGAAAGATAAAGTTGAGAAATGATGTTTTGAGAGCCTTTTCATTACTTTCAACTTAAGAGAGTCATGCATAGATGAGATATTTCTTTTGTACAGACTATGCCAAATTACTGAAGCTGATGTGACTCTGCCCCTTTATCTTCCTGTGAACATGGTATCCTGTAGAAATATCGTGGTACAAAATGATTCTTTCTGTGGTTTATCTTACATCACTTTAAAAGAATTACCCAATTATGAAAAAATCCATCAGTGCATTTGCATCCCAGTGGAGTGAGACATACGTGCACAGACGTAGTGTGCACACCAGGGAGGTCAGGGGGCTGCAGGGGACTTGTGTGCACAGGTGTGCGTGGAGTCAGCAGGCAGGCAAATGGAGAAGCCAACTGTGAAAGTGGGACAAGTGGATATAAGAGATTATTGAGAATTGTGTCAACAGAAATGGAAAATCCTCAAGTTCTTCTTGTATTTTTCCGTTTTAGACGTTTTTAACAGAACTGGCTGCAGGCAAAGGCCAGCTGGAAGACATTGAAGGCTTAGCTGCTAAATACAGAAAGATCAGTCCCAACAAATATTTTGAGATCCAGACTTGGATGAAAGAGATCAACATCAGGTAAAAGTGCTACTGATAAGCAGAGGACTGTCTCATGGGGGCAACTGGAGAGCTGCCCATTCATATCCCTTCTAGATGACAGTGCCACCAGCAGGAAAGGGGCAGCCCTCAGCTGGCTGTGGTCTGGCCCTGAGCCCAGTGCCATGTCTCCAGGACTGAGGAGTGCTCCTAGGACCCTGACACCAAGTGCCTTAAACTGTAGAAATTTGTGTGTGCCTGTTAAAGCTCAATGTGAATTCGTCCACGGGAGATAGCGATGTATTCAGAGTAGTTCTGCAGCACTGCAGCTGATTTGGTTACTTAAGCATCAGGGTGAGGACACACTCGACAAATCTTGAAAGGAACACCAAACAGCTTTTTACTTCACCAAGAGTATTTAGTACCTGTTGTGAATGTAGTCCTGGCACCCTGTCACTCAGTGGGCGTAGCCAGGTTCTGATTTTGACCATGGTTGTTTATTTGCATCATGTTCAGAGTGTCCTGGTAACCTGAGCAGGTCTCCTTGTTTGAGATGCCACTGATATGAACTTTGATGTTTTGAGGGAGTGCTGGTGTTTACCCCCACCCAGCCCACTTAAGTTCTGATGAAATCTTTATACAAGACTTTTTCTGAACAGAGAACAGATACAGTTCATGTATAACAATGGTTATAAATTTTTATCTGTCTTCAAGATGGCAACGCATGGAAACTCTGAAGGAGGAGAAAGGCTCTGAGCTGATTGGAGTGGCTGATGTGAGGACATTTCTTCAGGACTTTCAGAGCATAGAAGTGCTACTGCAAGACAAGATGGCCCAACTCAGGGATCTAGAACCAGGGAACGTTCCTGCTGGACTGGAGTCAGACAAGCGCAAACTGTACACAGTTGAGAGAGAGGTCTTGGTGATAGGGAGGAAAATTGAATACTTGAGGAGCGTTGCAAAATCGTAAGGAACATTCTCTTTGTTTTCACTTTCTTTGCTAGTCTCTAAGATCATGCTGCAAATTATGGCTATAAAGAGAATGAGTAGCTTTTAAATTTATCTTCCTAGAAAGCCGAAGAACTGATTTGCCTGCTGGATTGAGCTGATTTCTCTTGAGTGTGGCTGGGTGACTGGGGAGGTGTTTGTTTCCAGACTTCACAGTTGTAGGAGGATGAACACCACAGGATTGTTTGGGGCTCTAAAAAATTATTTCTACTAACGTGAGTTACTTAGTTCAAAATGTGGAGGTATCGCTTAGGTCCTGAAAGAGGGTAATCAGGGGAAGTAAGGGTGATGGTAGGAAAATAGAAGATAACTGTGCACAGGAGTTCAAATTTGAAATATTAAAGTTTTTACTTCTTTAAGTCTCCTGTACATTCACAATGGGAATATGTTGCCTTAGCTGGCTTTCTTTTTAATGGAACTCTAAATATCCAAGTCCATTGCTTTTAGAGAGTACTGGTTCAAGCTCTAAATAAATGTTCATACAGTTCAATGTATTTTATTGAAGGATCAAGGACACGAACCCTGCGGAGAGCAGGACCATCACTGAGCAGGTAGAAAACATGGAGAGGCTTCTGGCAAAGTTCAAGCTGGAGATCCAAAAGAAGCAGGACATTCTGCAGTGGGCCCAAAACCAACAGTCCTTCCTGCAAGACAGCCGTAGGCTCCTACTGTGGGCAGAAGGCATTCGGGAGACACTGAGCAGTGAAGAAATGGGTCTGGATGTGGGATCTGCAGAGCAATTGCTGAAGGAACATCAAGACCTTCTGATAGAAATTGGCTCTCAGAATGAAAGGTAGAGAGATTCTGTCAGGGTGGGCAGAGAGGGGTGATATGACAACACTACTGTGAAAATGAAACATATAAATCATGTATATAAACTGCGCATGAAAGTGATACCGAAATTTTATTCACATGCCGTTGTACCTTAGTGACAAAAGGAGACTGCAAAACACAAAATCCAGTCAGCTTTTGCATACTTATCCTGACGGCTGATGGAGGAGGAAGGAGGAGCTGTATGTTTGCAGTAGTAGAATTCCACAAACTCTCCTGACACTCTCAGGAAGTGCCATCTGTACTTTATGCCAGTTCCCACATTCCTTCTCAGGCCTTATTCTTCCATTTGACATCATTTTCAGTTCTTCTTCTGTGCTGTTATGAATTTCCAGATACTGTTGGCCCTCCTTTCGCTTTTAACGTGAAAACCTGCTTATGTGGGCTTTCAGTCCAGATGGGGAAATCTCGCTTACTGCCTCCAGCATGTATCCCCGAGCAATAAAACATCTGCATTTTGTAGTGCATAACCAGCAGGAAAAAAGTAAAAGGGAAGGAGGGAGGGAAACTTTGTGTATGGGCACTGCCAAGAGAGCAAAGAGCTGTGATGAACGAAAATTCATATTCCCTCATGCAGTAAAGTCTCATTTTTCTTTTTGACTCTGGGAAGATTTCTGCAGCTGGAAGAGCTTGGGCGCAAAGTAATCCACCAACAACCCAGTAACACCAGGACCAGAGAGGTCCACCAGACCATGGAGAGGCTTGCCAAGGAGAACAAAGAGCTGGAGGAAATGTGGGAAAAGCGATGGAAAAAGCTGCAGGATGGCCTGGAACTGCAGAAGTTCAATAGGGAAGGAGACCGTATCAATGCAGCCCTGTCTGGCCATGAGGCCTTTCTCCGGGGGGATGACCTTGGGGTATGTACAGCAGCTGATCTTGTTTTCTCCTTCTTCTCCCCATCCGGGGAGTAGCCACAATCTTCTTTATTAGATTGGCTTCTACACTCTTCTGATCATGGCATTTCCATACTTGGGAACTAGACTTTCAGGATCTTATTAACATTCTTATGTTCGTACTCATCTTGATGAGAACAAAGCTCATTGTCCCTCAAAAAAAAGAAAAAAAATTTAAAACAGCTAGAGTTGTGATTT
>VYZQ01041161.1:68904-82840 GCA_013400655.1 Mystacornis crossleyi | reverse complement strand
TGAAATGGTAATGCACCTGACATTTCTGGTATGGCCCCAGCACATTCTCTACAGGTAAACACCACTTCATATTACTTCTTTGTTCAGATGAATTTGCCATTGCCTTAGGCTGCGACGTAGACTGCCAAAAAAGGAGTGGGTGTTCATCAGAGGCTAGGTAAATACTCCTGGTGGAATCAGACACCACAAGTTTCTTCAGCCAAAGCAAAGCCTGAGAATGACAATTGTGACCTCGAGGACCACAAAGCACAATTCTGTTATCAGAACCTTTTTCCCATAGCATCCTCTCTATGAACTTCCAAGGAGTCTGGTACTCAGTTTTCCTTACTGACACTAAGCATCCAGAAGGAGGAACTTCTACTATCCAGTAAAGCGTGGATACTCAGCTGTGCCTTCCAGCAGCCCTTCACACAGACAACACTTTACAGTCAAGCTGTCTTTTGCAGCTGCCACCATCTGCTGTGTAGATCAGTATAAACAATCTGACAGTGGAGTGAGGTTCCTTAGTCACTACTTGTATTTCACTTCTCTGCAGCTGAAGAACACTTGGAAGAG
The DNA here is from genome assembly GCA_013400655.1 of Mystacornis crossleyi. NCBI lineage: Eukaryota > Metazoa > Chordata > Aves > Passeriformes > Timaliidae > Mystacornis > Mystacornis crossleyi. The sequence continues at coordinate 82,285 of VYZQ01041161.1, read as the reverse complement.
AAATCCATTCCTTTTGGATTGAACTCTGTTACTACTATATGGAGTTAAATGAGGCTGCATAGTGATGCAGACCAGCAGGATGATAGGAAAGCAGTTCTTTCAAACATGTTTTTCAAAAAACTCAGCCAAGGCATCAACTAAAGACTCTCAAACCATTTTCCCAATGGGAATTTCATGATTTGCTGCTTTCAGAAGGGACAAAAGGAAACACACATTCAAAAAGCATTCCTATCAGGCAAACAAATAGAAGCAATTTTCCACCCTTTGAGTTTCTTCTGACTTTTGTGTTTGAGTCAAGGCTCAGTTACATGCATTTCACTTCTTACGTCTGCAAAATGTCTATGTAAGAAAGCATGTCATAATTTTTCAATCCTGTTTTGCCCGTACTTCGTATGCCACAGACCAGAAGCAAGAAACAGGGGAAGGAAGAAGGTAACAGGGGAGTATTTTAAACTAAGAACTACTACTGAGAATTGCTCTTTCATTCACTGTCTGTGCCACTGTGACAGGCTTGACTTTAAGCCAGCATCTTATATTACATCCAAGTTACTTAAGCCTTCAAAGGATTTCTGCAGAATATCATCTACCATTGTTCTGTGCTAAAGAAAATAGAGCAGATGTGAAGAGAATCAGGCAAACATCTATCTTTTTAATTTTTTTAATTAATTCAGTTGTGCCATCAAATGGAACTTCTGTAGGAATCTCTTCTAAGACCTGCAAACTGAGATCTCGTCATTCAGAGTGCAGACAATTAACAGCTGAAAAAGGGAAAAAAGGAAAAAAATCATTTTTGCTTTGAGCAGAAACTGTGTCCAGTACTCTCTGCTCTGTTCTGATCTTTTCACAGCAGCACATCCATTGCTAAGGTTAGCTGCTTTTCTTTTTCTCACAGATGAAATAACAGCAAGTTTGCAGGCTGTCTCTGGCAGGCGCTTTTGGCTCCCTCCTACTCTGTCTGCAGTCTCACTGTCAGAACACTCAGGGAGCAGAGCCGTATGCTCCGTAATTTATCTTTCAGCCCATCCCACACTCATATTGCTTTGCAGACATGACAAGAGGTGGTAGCAGTTTTAGAAGAGCTGAGATTTTTTTATTTTGAATGTGGATTTTTTTAGTTTTTTTTTTTTTTTTCCTGGAGAATGGTTATTCATCTCTCATTCCTTTGCTTCAGAGGAAGAATGGAAATTTCCAGTGCCAAAGGAAAAAGGATTAGGACTTGGTTTTAAGCACAGGGGGAAAGGCAAGCTTCTGTGGCTTTGAATTTTGCATCATTTAGGACTAAGCTTCAGAATGTCTTACAGGGACCATCGCTGCAAACCTTCATCTGCAACCTATGTCTCCACTGTGGAAGTGCTGCTTTCTTCCTGTAGAATGAGCCCACCTCCTCCTTTTGAATCTGCTGTGCAGGGCAGGCCTTTTCAAAAGATGCCAGCAGCAGCTTGGCATCCTCCCACTGGTCAATCAGTTGCAGAGCTTGCTCCTGGAAATGCCGTCTCACCACCCAGCAGTGTGTCTTACTGTTCAAGGCTAGATGTCATCCTGGCACACACAGACCAGAGGAAAGGTTTTGGGAGCGCTAGTCACTGTGTCAGTCCTGATGAGACATCCACGTGTTCCAGTGCTTGCAAGCATCCTTGGGGCCGTGGATATGAGAAGTCTGGCACTCAGTCAACATCTGCATCTTACAAGCAATATTCAAAAAGAGAAAAAAGTGTTCATCGTATTTCCTCTGGAAAAAGTGATTCCTTGAAGCTTGCTCTATCTTTGCCCTCAGATGTTCTTTCCTGCAAAGCTCCATCAAGCTGGACATCACGCCTAGACGTTGATCTGTCTGCTATTCCAGCTGCTTCTGTGCTCCACAGCAAAAATCTGCGTGCATCCCTGGAACCCCGTGATTCACTAGCATCCCGCCAAGAGACTAGCCAGTGCAATGTCCAAGTGTCAGACCTCCACACTTCAATGAAGCTTTACATTTCAACGTGCAGCTTGATGATAAAGCCTTTTCGAGCAGGTTCCCATGGAAGCAGTCATGCTCATTCAAGTCTGCTCATGCCACAATTAGACAAGGTGCCTGGAACTCCCTCTGGTCTTCCAACACGATCCCAGAAACCAAAACAAGGTTTCCCTTCAGCTGGGTCTCCAGCCCTTCAAATCACAAGATTTCATGTGACATCCTCGAAGTATCCTGGCCTTCCCCAGCAAACTTTATCCAGAGATGTATGGCTGTCCCCAGCTGTGCTGACTGGAAGAGAAAATTCAGCTTGTGGGAATGAGGTCATGAGCAAGGATTTAAGTCCAGAGCTGATTGTCTTTCAGAATTATCCCTCATCTAGGCCAGAGTTTAGGAAGACTCCATGTGATGGTCTGACACCTGCTCACCACAAGGTTTCCAAAATCACCCTGATACTTGCCACCCCTTGGACTGCTATGCCTATCCAGGTGGTAAGAGAATTTAGAAGAAGCCCAAATCCAACAGTCTTTATGAAAACACGTGATTCAGATAGAGCTGGTCCACCCTTTCACCCTGCGGAGATTGGGGCTGGCCTCTCTCTATCGGTGAACCCAGTTTGCTGCCCAGGATTGCTTTCGAGCCGTTGGGCAAGATCTGGTTTGAGATCTTCCCAGGAAGCATGCACTGTGAAAAGTGTTTGCCCTGACAACCTTGTGACAAACATACCAGCTCACACGACAGCTTCAACTCACAGAGACACAGAGGGTCCAGGGTGTCCATCCATTGCCGTCAACATTGCATCCTTTGGATCTGGGAGGAGAGTGGTGAAGATTTGCATTCCATTCTAGGAACATTTTTTTGTAAACAGAAGATCTAAGCTGTGTTTAATCAAGCCATGTGGATTTCTTTTTGTATGCATCTTGCCATGTTCCAACTCCCTAGAGATTATTAGGAGACAATGAGAATAATACTTGTGTTCTGCTGTGTCTGAGGCTGCAGCTAAAGTTTGATCCACCCTGAGTGAAGATAAGGACTCTTCTCTGATCAAACACTTATCAGGAGTTTCATGTTAACCATTAGAATGCTACTGTTAACAGAGCATGCAAGTGCTGGCAGACTTTGCGTAATTGGGCCATAGTGGTCATCGCTTTGAAGATTCAAGACTTCAGAGCCAAAAACTGGGTTTCTTCTCTGCTAGGTTGGACTTGATAATCTCAAAGCTCTTTTCCAGCCTAGTCAGTTCTGTGATTCTGTGATTCTGTTATTCTGTAGTGAGTCTGGGACCTGGAAAAAATCCTCAGTGTATTTTTTCTTAGTTCTTTTCTGTTTCACTGTTTTCATTTTCCTATTTGTCAGATTATGCTATATTTCCAAATGGTTAATTCCTGGTTTTGTAACTTTAAAAGTAAGGCTTGTTTTCAAAAGCCAAAATATTTAAGTATGTAGGAAAAAATCACTTTTTTTCCCTCTTAGAAAAGGAGAGGTACCACCCTTTCCTGAGGGAAACAAAGGGAATTTAGTGTCCACAGCACGTCAAATTTGGATATCCCAGCAAAGTTTCTAGCACTGAATTTCAGAGGAATTTAGTCTGCTTTCAGACAAATGTTTCATAAGTAAATATTTAAATTATGATGCTGTATGGGTGTAAGATTCTGGTTTAACACCTAATACTTACAGGGTAGGGATTAAGACTGCGAATTTTGAAGGAGGAAATAGGTGTGAGGAAGGAACCATAGCAGTTATTGGAAAAACACCAGTTTTATCTCTGTGTTTTTCCTATATACATTTCCAATATCAGATAACTGTATTCTTATGCCAAGGAGAAGCATGCAGTGGGGGGAGAGGAAGAAATTGTAAATACATTCAACATTAGAATGTTGCATATAGATGGTGGGGACAAATGCCAATCATACATGTCAGTACGACAGAAAAAAGTGTATGTTTTCTTTTTTTAAACATGTTTTATTCAGCATGTTTTATTCCTCTTGTGGTTATAGTATGATACTTTCTTATAACTTTTACTGAAATGAAGCATAGTAAAACATTTTTGTGAACCTTATATAGTCATGGTATCAAGAACATTTACTTACTTTGCTAAAGCAATTTTTGGATTATTTTCATTAATTCTTTTTAGTATTTACTTTTATCAGAATTAAGTCAAATCCAACCTTATTCTTCTCTGTCTTGGCAGGTAGTTTGAATTTGATTACATGCTTTAAGTGAAAACTGGGAATAGTTCAGGCTTTTAGTACATGGTTAGAGCAGAAAAAATTTTTGTGGAGTTCCAGCAATCTCAGCAGCAAGCTCATGGAAGGCAGTGAGGGGCAAAATCTCTTGGATTTTGTTATACTTTGATGTGGAGCTTGTTATACTGTGAAGAGCAAAAGCAGAAGAAGGAAGTGGATTTGCCCAAATACCTAAAATATATTTTATGCTAGAGAAATAAAAGCTGCCCTTCTTGGAATACAAATTGCTTTTGGGGCTGTGTCATTTTCCAGTGCGTATAAATGCGAGGTTGTGGCATCCAGAGAGCGTAGTTACAATAATGACTAAAATGTTTCATTCAGTATTTCTCCAAAGGCTAGAGTTGGCAGATGCTTTCACATAACTGTATATATAGTATTGGTTTATTTTAAATGATTTTTTTAAAGTGGACTTTGCTTTTAATTCTACATTAACTTGTATGAAAGAGGTCTTTCTGGCAAAAACTATACAATGAACTCAGAAATAAGGAAAAACTCCGGTTCAGTAGGGTTAAAACCTCTGCCTCTAAGTTTTACATTGTTAATAACTTGAAAATTTATTCCAGAAAATCGCAGAAATCTCAGAAACTGTTTTGTGGTTTCAAGCATCTCTGGAAGTCTTCACTTAAAAATGAATCTGTTTTATAGTGAGGGACCAAGTCTTCTGTGCTTTTTGTGGTTGAATATTAAATTTGCAATGATGGGCCATGATTCCTAATAGAAACAAACTTGAAAGAAAGTTTATACCTGCTGTACGCTGTGGGATACCCTGATAGGTTACCTGAGGAGAGTTATGCAGTGTTTTGTATTTGAAATCAATGTGTCTCGTTCAAAGCAGGAGTTAGGAGACCTGTCTAAAAATATGCCAAGAAGTGATGTAATTGGCAACAGACCAGCACTGTGGCATGGGAGCCAATTTTTATTCCTCTTTCAGACTGGTATAAAAAAATGCTTAAATGAAAAAGATGTTGTGGTTCTGATTATAGCAATGGCTGTCATAAGACTTCTGTGTAAAAGACAAATGGAAAAGTTTTACCTCAGCGGCTCTCCAGGTAGCAGCACTGTTGGTGCTACGGGGGCTGCTCTCCTCTGAGCACGTTGCCATTGCCTCCCCTGCAACGTATTTAGCCACTTCCCTTTTGCAGTAATTTGCTTTCTGAACACCAGTTTTCCTACTCAGTGTCTAAACGTTGGTTGCCAAGAGCATTTGCACTGACTTCTACTTGGAGGACTTGGTGCAAATATTTCAGTAGTCAGGAGGACTGTTTCCCACTGCTGTACTGTCCGAAGGAATTGAGCTTTGAATGCCCAGTGTCCTTTGAGTTTGGTGGATTTCAGTGGGAGCAAGGCACTGAACTCTGCAGTGGCAGCTGCTTATGAATCACCACCCCATGCCCCTGCTCTCAGATGTCTCTGCTCTCTTTCTGTAAGGAAAATAACCATCTTCACCAGTAGATGTCCCTTGCCTTTTTCTTCCATCAGAGATATATGAGCAGGAAAACTAATAGCTGACCCTTTCTTCAGGTATCAGTTTCACTGCTAACAGTTACTAAATAAAAGTCCTGGAGGTAATTATTTTTTGACCAGAAATGGTAGATAAACCACAAAATATATCAAGAAGCTACGGTATTTTTAAAGCAGTGTTTAATAGAGATGCAGCATGTGGCTCTATGTCTCTATACCCCAAAGAGCAGTGGGCTAGATTCAGCTGATAACTTTTTATTTCTGTGTTAACAGCAGTGGTGTAAATATAGATGATAATAAGTGATTTAATAAAGCATTACAGTTAGACAGACTTGGAGCCCACACATTTTTCTTCAAAAGAGCAAACTAAATCCAATAACACTCTAAAAAATATATCTCTTATAATTTCATACACTTGATGAGCAGGATAGATCAAAGGATTAAAGTTTGAATGAAGAAGTATCTACCTTCTGGTGGTGGTTGTGTATAACACAGAGGCATAGCAGAGGCATTAATCTATTTCTTCAGACATTGTGGTGATTTATGGGCCAGATTTACTATAAACATAGGCCTGTTGTGCAGTGGCCTTTCTCTCATCTTGACAGTGATTACTATGGTGGGAATGGATTAGCATAGAGCAGTTTGAAAATCTGGCCTGGGCATGATATTTATCTGTGCATTTTTCTATGTATGCAAAATATTCACTCCCCAAAAACGGGCCAGAACATCAGATCAAGTCTGGCTGTCAGTCCATTTATCTACAAGCCACCAGGGAGGGTTGAGTGGTGGCAACAGTAAAAAAGTCCCTCAAGCTGCTGAAGATGAAAGCATCAAAGCAAGGTGGTGGCTGAAATGCTGGGTCTGTTCAAGGCAATCAGGGCAGGATCAGTGTAGCTCAGTGCAGCTCAGCAGGGGTTGATGTCCAGGGCTGAGCCTCAGAGAGATTCCCAGATGGGAGCAGGGGTCCATCCGGGGCCTGCTAGTGCAGTCAGACCCTTTCAAGTAGGTGTGGATTACCCTGCACATGGGCTCACACTTGGGAAGCCTCTCCTGCAGAAGATGCCCTGTGGGGTTAAACAGTTGTCCAATACTTCTGTGCAGAGAATGAACATCATGACTGGTTTTCTAAAGTAGCTGCCAAAGAATATCTTTTCCCTTTTATAAAAAACACTCTAAGACTGCTACAGGACTGTGATATATTGCAAAGCAAGTGATCTCTCCAGGTGTTTTTTTTTCCTGTGCACATCTATGGCTTAAAGGCAGAGATTTATCCATGTCCTTTACCAGCCCTTTTCCAAAACATTTAGCAATTGTGTTGTTTCACTGATTCTGTTTTGTTTCTCTCCTGCCTCTTAATTCTTTCACACTATATCACTGATCTCAAATTCTTCTTCCATCTTTCTTAACTGCACTTTACACAGGCAAAGTTACTGATTGGAATTTCTCATCCTTGTCCAAATACTTGTGATTCCATGAGCTCACAAAATGGATTACACATTACACACTGCTGATAAATGCAATCCCTCACAGCAGTCTGATTTCCCAAAGTCTGTCCAGCCACAGTCACTTCAGTGTGAACCTTATCCATGGGTAGTCTTTGCTCATGTCCCATCAGAGCCTGTAATTGGGAATTTTATCCTTCTGTTGTCTCATTGCTGAACAAGAAAAAAGCCTGTGGGCAATTACATCCAATGAAAAAGAATAAATTCCTGTCAACCTGCAGTAAATCATAGTTTTTTCTTGGTAATAGATAACTATATTCTTTATTCTTTTGCATTTGACAAAACTGAGTATAACAGTATTTATGGGACAAGTAATTGGGCAGTCATTTTCCTTAACACCAGAACAGAGTAAGGGAACACTGCAATGCCTTTGAGACATGTGTGAATTAGTTGGAAAATGTGCACACTTGCACAGTGTCAAAAGGTGCAGAGGTCAGATTCCTTAAAATTGCATTTGTTATTTTAAACTAAAATCTTTCTGCATCAGAGATTGGCGGAAAAACAGTAAATAAAATTAATGCAGGCAAGTTGGAATGATGGCCTGAAAAAATAACAGATGTAATGCACTTGGTACAGGTGCAAGCTATGACATTTTTTCAGGAACAATCAGCTACATAAATACAGGATGGGGACAAGCTGGTCTGACAGCAGTTCTTCTGAAAAGTTCCTGGAAGCTCATAGCAGATTGCAAGGTGAATTTGAGTTCATGGTATTGTATAAGAGATAAGCACTACATACAGGCACATGCTGAAGATCGCAGCTTGAAAGGCATTCTGCTGTCTTCACAAGCTTCACTCTGGCAGCCTTGTTGCTTATTGCCACTTGCTACAACAAGTCTCAAAATAAGTGGAAATGGAGAAAACCCAGAGGAGAGCAATAAGAATAATCAGAATCAAAAAGACACAGCTGTTGTGGAGTGATTGACCAGATCGCTGTCGTTTTAACCTAGAGAAGACAGAAATCCCAGTATGCAAAAATCTACAAACTTCTACAAGGCTGAAGCAAACGTGAAAGGAATGGTCTCCTGAGGGTGATGAAGAGGGCAGTATACAACAGGGTGTACTGGTAGCCATGCATTTTTAGGCTAGATATTTGGAAAATCCTGGTAACGGTTGAGGTAATAAAGCACTGGAGTAAGTTGCTCAGGCAGGCTGCAAAGTGTCTGTTATGGGAACTCTTCTAAGAAGGAATCATACGGACATCTGTCAGACACGACAGTGATCTTGCTTGGGATTACAAGGATAGCTTAGACCTCTGGAATTCACTGCCTTGTGACTTAGTAATTGTGATAAGGACTGACAGGTCATTTTCCTTAGCTAGACCTGTTCATGCTCAACTTTCTTGCTCAAGGCCATGGACTTCTACTAATTAATTTCCAGTTACAGTTGCCTCCTGTTCCTTTTTTTTTTCCCTCTCAAGTGTACTCTCAGTAGCAGAGTAAATACCTCTTCTCCTATTTAGGAATCAAGATCATGGGATAATTAATTCACTGAGAAAAATAATAAACTTTTTTTTATAGGTTTATTTGAAAAGCAATGACCTCGGAAGATCTGTAGATGAAGTAGAGCAACTGATAAGGAAACATGAGGCTTTTGAGAAGCTTCTGGCATCACAGGATGAGAAGGTAAAAAAATCAACAACAAATATTCTACCAACTAGAATTCTATAAGCTAAAATTATATATATACTTTTTTAATATGGTTACACATTGACTTGGTGACAGGTATGAAATGCCTGATATACCTGATATGCTTGAAGCAAAGATAAAATGGGGAAGCTTAGGGAAATAAGATGCAGAGCAGTGGAGAACAACTGTCAAAACACTCCATGCGCAAGTCTTGCCTGTACTGTCTTGCAAGAGATAGGAAAACCACTCAGCAAGAAGAATAGTGGGACTTACAAGAAGAAATATTTAAAGCAGGCCATATTGTGTTATGGATATCAGAAATTCCAGCTTTTTTCATTTAAAAAATAGTGACTTTAAAAACAAGTGAAATAGAGTAGGTATTTTACAAAATGCAGTGGGTATTTTGACATTTAAAAAATTGTCAAAGTACTTAAATATGCATTTGGTATACAATGGCTGTACCAAATGGGGAGTCTCTCTGCACCTTTGGAATAGAAACTGAATTGCTCACCTGTGTGTAAAGGAACCTGCCTGGCTGGTGGCCACTGCTCTAACTCACCCAGGATAGCACTAAACTTAAACCTGGGACTGTGCCTGGGTTCCCCAGAACGAATCAACTCCCAGAACTCTTGCCAGCTCCCTGCCAGACTAATTGCTCATTTTGAAAGCTACATTCCAGCACCTGGTTTCCAGCAATAAAATCTGAGCACTCACGGGTGTCATGCTTGCTCCATGACTCCTTGCACTGGATAATCAGCGGCATAGGGACTCCTGGAGCTACAGCTTGAATTCATTTATGTAGCCAGGATGCACCATAGAGTCCAGTGACAGTAATGTCATAGATGTAACATAGTACAGGGTGAGAGAGAATGCTGGTTAACTTGTCCCTGCTATTCTTGGTTCATTACAGAAAAAAGGAGAATCTTTTATCTGTGGAAAGGAGCTTGATTTTTTTTCTTTCATACCACTTGGAAGCATAAAAGTAATTTCACATCTGTTACCTCCTTAGATGATGTCTCTTCAAGAACAGGCAAGCAGGTTGGAAAAGGCTGATGGAATGGAAAGCCAAAAGATTCAGCACAAACTGAATGTCATTTATGAGAGGAAGCATCAGATTAAGGATCTATCCCAGAGCAGGAGAGAGAAGCTGCAGACTGCCCTTCTTCTGGCACTTTTCTACCAAAATTTGGAAGAGGTAAGAGGGTTTTAGACTGGGATGGGGATGTAAAGAAGAGTAACTGCCTAGCTCTATTGGATGAAGTTCTCACTCTTGCCAGACATTATTAGGTGGATGGATGATCTACTCTGGTATGGCAATTCCAGCCACACTCACGCAAAAGGACGCTCCAGTGCCATTCCTGTTACTGTACTATTGTTGTGGCATTGTGCCCATTACAGCCACTTTACTCATCAAAAGCTCTACTAAAATAAAACAATTGAAAGGAAAACTGCAAGCTACTGCGTATTTTTCCCGTGACACCACCAAAGGTGGGAAAGAAAATATATTTCAAATCAGGGCAAACACAAAGTGGAAAACGTTATGGCCTGGGCACCAAACTTTATTAGTGGATGTTCACTGAAGGCCTTCAAAACACTGCTGTGGCTTGGCATAGCACCTGAGCTGCTGTAGCCTGGCCTCTGCAGAACATGCTGGTCTCTGTTTGTCTCCTGTCTGGCCTTCGTCCTGTAACCAAGTAGCTCTGCTCTGTCACTACTGCTGGAAAGACAAACTAGGTCAGCCTTTCAAAGGGCAGCACCACGTGTGTGACTGAGAACTGTGCTGGCACAAACAAGAGCACACAGACCCAGGGGCACATTTTCAAGCACTCTTGCGGGTATGGTATCCACCCCTTCTGCTGCTGGGTCCCATGGAATGTCCTCAGTGGTTTAAGGAAAATCTGCAGGTGTTGGTCACCTCCCAGCCCATGACAAAGACACGTGTCCTGACACAGGTCAAATTATGATTGTCACCAAAGGAGAATGAATGCCTGTAACACAACTGCTGCTGATGCCAAATATTTCTTATTATTTTCNTTTTTTTTAATATTTGGAACTCCTCACCACTCCAAAATAGTCAGACATTTAAATACGCTATTCTTTGGCTACATTACAAAGCCAGAGCTATGTTTTCTTTTTCTTTTTCTTCTTCTTCTTCTGCTTCTTCTTCTCCTTCTTCTCCTTCTTCTTCTTTTTCAGAAATTATTTATACACCCAAATATTAATTTGTATTGTTGGGTTATACTGTCACTATCACGTGAGAGGAAAGTAATGAAAATCCACCAGTAATGGCCTGTCCATATTTTGGACTAGCAAAGGGGAGTGGATGGACTGGATGGTGCATTGCACAGGGCTTATAAGTTCAGAAGAGCTGTGTATCTCTGACAGAAAATTCACAAGACTGCCAAAATCCTCTTGGTACAGAAATTGTCAGTGTCCTTCTAGAGATATAATCAATCCAGTAGGTAGGAATACTCACGCATTTCTTTCCATCTCTCTGTCAAATCAGTGCTTGGGCTGGGGTCCCCCTTCATTCTTGAATCACACACACGCAGAGCAGATTTGGCCCTCCATAATGAGGAAAATTTCCCTCTTCTCATCCACTTTCTCCACATAAATTCAGCCAAGAGTTCATTGGGGAGTTTTTGCTCTCAAGTTACATGCTCATTTACCTCACCAATCTAGAATCATTGCCTACTGCTCTAGAATGTGAATGTCACCAAGGAATTAAAAAAACAAAAATCTTACAGTACTATCTTTCTTTCTCTTTGTTAGATAGATGGAATGGTTAATTTGATTTTAATTATATTCTGGGTGTGTACAAGTTCATATGTGAGAATGGTTCCCACAGAAATGTTAAATTCAGAGATGAGTTTTGAGTTTAGCTGTGAAATCAATTAGGTCATTGCTTGTTCTTGCTTATTAAAAGAACAAGACCCATAGCTCAGGTCCCACTCCCCTGAGAACTCTCTATCCTGCAAGCATGTTAAGTAATTTCTATTGATCAAAGAGAATTTCCTGTGTCAGCAGAAATTAGTGATCACTGTCATCATTAAAATTCTCCTAGTTACTCTCTAGAAGCAATTGCATAGAGAACTACACACATTAGTACAATAACCCACAATGATTAACTCACGAGATGACACACAGTTCACAAAATAAGACTCATCCTTCTACAAGGGGAAATATGATGCTTTTGTCTCACTCAAAGAAGTGAGACAGACTTACAGACTACCCTACTGCCAAGAAGTCTGTAGGTCAGTGCTAATGTGGAAGGAAAATGTGCAAGCTGCTACTTTGAAATATGTGTATTTAAATTAACGTGGAAGGAATATGATAAAGTTAAAAGTTTTGACTTCTAAAGCTGGCTCTGAGTTTTAATGCTGACTCTGAAACTTGTTCATCATAGTAGTAGTACTTCCTTTCCCTTTACATAAGAATAAAAAACCATTTACATCTTTATCTTAGGGGAGTGAGAGAATTAGTTGTTATCTCTAGATGTCTGGAGCAAGTACATCCCTTTATAAGCTTTATACTTCTGTCATTAAAAACCAGTGTAATTTCCAAACAGTTTGTGCTAACGCAGTTACAGTAACTCATGGTTTGAAAATGTAAGTTTCTAAATTGGTAGTGCCCACATTTTTTATGATTCCCATAGAAATAACTCTGGTCTTGTGCCCACACTGAGCACAACACTGGTCTTACTGTTGTCTTCAATGAAGTGAAAACGCCTGCCCAGACAACCATTAAATCTTTCCATAGAAAGATCTTGGGAAAACAGATCAGCTTTGCTTCACATCTGAATGTGGGCACGAGGCCAGGAGAAGGATCCCTCACTCTCTAGAGCCATCTTAAACAAGCCTTAAAATAAGCCAAGACACTAAGGGTGCAGATGTTCAGTCTGCCATTAAAGCCACTGCTTCGAATTAAAAGGTAGGAGAGAAATCGACCTTAAAGTGGCTTTATCCTGGGGATTGGTTTGTTTCTCATTCTAACTGTATGGATGAGCCTCCCAATCAAATGAAGAGTCACTTAAGTGACACTGAAGCACTAACGTGTGGCTGGGAGAAGGACATGGAGGGGAGTGTTGGAAATGAAAGCAGCAGGTGACAGTGTGTATTCCTGGGCAAGTTTGACATGGACTGTTTGAGTCTCTAACTGTTCTTTGGAGAGAAACAGTTTCTGGAGAACATGCTGCTAGAGAAAGTTATTTCTGTTATTGATTATAGAATCTCAGCAGCTGAAACAACATTTCAAACCATTAATTAACAGAGAAAATCCTCCAGCTGACAAGTCTTGTGTGCATGTAGTGCATTGTTCCAGAAGGACAGCCAAGATATTTTGAAACTAATAAAGCCACCCTTCAATTTGCAGCTCTTCTGTTGTCAAAACATTAAATACTTCAGTGCTCTAAGGACAACAGGATCAGTTACATTATGTCAAATGTTCAGTTCCCAGTGTTTTGATGGATAGGAAATATTTCCGTCAGTGCTAAGGGCTACAGTTCAGCAGAACTTAAAGAAAAGTGTGGAAAACTTGCTATCCTATTCTTCATTTTATTCTGCATAATTTTAAATCCCCTAAAAATATTTTTTTA
>VYZQ01041161.1:5035-15523 GCA_013400655.1 Mystacornis crossleyi | reverse complement strand
AGCTGCTCTTCACAAAAAACAGCACATCAAATTAATGGGAAACTGATGCATTTCATTATTGTTCATCATTTTTAACTGATAAAAAACAAAACAAACCAAAACAAAAAACCCAAACCAAAACAAAAAACAACAAACAACTTCAGTATTTTAAACTTACCATGTAATTGAACAATGCTGTGCTTTGGCTGTGTCTCAGTACAGCTGCCTTGCCCTGCCTTGCGCTGTTCCACTGAAGAGGGTTTTACCACAGGAGATAGATTTTGTTCCAGTCTCTCCAGACCTTTGTAAACCAGAAGATCTTCTCCCAGATTTCTTCCATTCAATCTTGAAACCAGTAAATGCCCGATGAAGTTCTCAGCAGGCATTTAGCACAATTAGTGCTTATACAACTGGAAAAAACCTTTTCTTGTGTTTAAGCACATAAAGACTTTCATAGGTCTGGTGCTCTTTTGCAATATTTTATTTTTAATTAATATATTATTAAACAGTTAAAAGACACAAGCAAGCGATTTCTATGAAGAGCAGCTAATAGTTATAAGAACTGTCTCATTTCCTTTGTGTTCGGCAGCAGATAGCAAGCTCTGTATTTGTGGGGGTTTTCCAGCAAAATGTTCATCAGAGAGCAATGACCTGGGGTGCATTTCGGTTGAGGTTTTGGCGGGCATGCATTTCTCTTCAGTGGTTAAGCAAACACAATACCAGACCAGCAAGGCCTGGTTTACAAGTATGGCACGTGCCTATTTTCAGTGAGATGCAGAGAAGCAGCTTTCTCCTGGCAGTGCCTGCTTTGGTTGGCATGAACTCTGTTCAGTCACAGCACGGCATGTGGCACTAGGCCAGGCAAGAATGGGGCCAAGGAAAAAAAAAAATCCACAAACTCTGAGGAACAAGCACACAAAATTTCAGAGGCCCTTAGGCTCCCAAGTTTACCCTAAAGGGAATAAGGACCAGTCCTGAGCACAGGTCACCGATCAGCCTTATGTCACCGAAACTATGCCCTATATTTCTGTGGTTTTGGGGCAGTGCAAATCAGCATGCTCTGAACCAGAGCTCAGGAGTGCTTTGATGGACAGACAACCTGTGCCAGCCACCACTTCCCACAAGCTGCACAGACAAGATCTGTGCAAGGTGTAGGTCTCTCCAACTTGCAGAGCCCTCCAGTGGCCTCTGCCCTCACAAACCAGGTCCTCCTACATCAAGCCAGAAACACACTCTTTCAGTGTCATAGAATGATAGAGCCGTTTAGGTTGGAAAAGACCTCTACAACCATCCAGTCCAACTGTTAACTCAGCACTGCCAAGTCCAGCACTAAACTGTGTCCCCATGTGCCACACCCACATCATGTTACAAAAGCAAAAAAGGCAACCAAAATAAAACAAAAAGGCACTCTGGTGGGCAGTGACACAGCCCTCACATAATTTCAGGCTCTGAAATACAAAAATATATTTGAAAAACCTATTATCATTTAAGGCTACAGAGATACCACATGGGGCGCCACGGAGATGAGGGGGCACATGCCTGTTTGTGCCCCTGGCTGTGAGATAAGGCAGCCGTTCCCAATCTGATTTTAAGTGTTGGCAAAACCTTTGGTGACAGTTCTCCCAGCAGAGTCAGACGACCTTCCCCACCCACAGCTCCCTCCCTTCCACCCTCCTTCCCTCCTTTTTTAACAGGATTTAACAGTCCCTCAGGACAGTAATTCTCCACCAACTGTGGGTTACCGGAAAACCTTGTGGTTTAGTGGCTCCTTCACATTTTACTGGGACTTTCTGTTTGCATTAGCAGCACTATGAATGCACCAAACACGCCCCAATTATTGGTCTGGAGCATTTTGAGACCAAATTTTCTCAGTGTGGCTGAGCTGCCTCACTGCTCAGCACATGCTGCCACGGTTCACAAGGGTTACAGATGGTTCTCTGCAGCCCATGAACACAACAGGGATATCTTTTTGCAGCAGCAGACCTTTCTAGGACCAGCCAGAGGAGCATGGAAATAGCGCACACCCTGTGCACGTGTGTGCACAGAGCAATGCTGTGCCAGGACATGCTGCTCTCCTGTTTGAAGGTAACAGATCCAGCTGGATCAAATTTCAACTCAAAATGGCTCTTTATGTTTTGTCTTGCAGCCAGAATCTGATTAGCTCTTAACTTCTCATGATCTGAATCCCGCAGTACTGTTGCATTCCAGCTGTTAAGACACCTCGGGTTCTGGACGGTATTCCTTAGCTCAGCAAGTAAGCACTGTACAAGAAGCATTGCTGAGGCTTACCCACTGCCATTGCAGCAGAAGCAGCATTTAGGAGATGCAGGCTTCAGGCAATCAAGTAAATTTTGTAAATGCTCTCCCTTTGAGCTTCAATATTGCCTGTGTATACCAAAAAGACAAACCCCTCTTTCTCTTTCTTTGTCTAATTTTGTATTTCAAGTACAACTAATTCTAGATCTCAAGTAAATTTCCAACACAGAAGAAATATGTAAGATTTTCCTTGGAAGTCCTGATGAATATGCTATGTTGGGAATAAATAATCCAGAAGCAGGTCCAAATTCTTCGGTGTGAGGAAGTCTGCAAACTTGTCTGACTTCTGTGGAGATCTGCTTTATATTGCTCAGCATCCTTCCCTATCCTAGTTTTAATGTAGTGGAGGACTATAAAGATATTCCAAGCTTCTAGTTCAAGGCAAAGTCTCTCACTGCATTCCAAAGCAAATGAAAACCAGGTGTCATTTTCCAAATATTTTCCTCCAGCAAGGAGGAAAATGGGTGTACTATTTTTTTTTTAACTTGTGCTCTATTTTATATAGCATCTATTAAAAATATTTTGCCTGTGATGTTAGGGATAGAAGACTATACAGGGAAAAATCTTCTGTGTGTGAAAATACAATGGCCAGGCACCCTTTTAGTGAGTTATGTTGTCCTACATTCAGTTTACATCTGTAAGGAGAACCAGTTTATATCGCAGTCATGATCACTAAATTTAATGTACTTGAGTCTATGGTAATTATTCCTCTCAAGCTTCTGCTACGAAAAACTTGTTTCAGGCTCTTGATTGTTTTTAATGCATAAAGGCACTGCTGGTATAAATCAGTACGATCACTTATGCTTTACGCAGAGCTTTTCCTCTAGCCAACGCTCAGAAGAACTGTGCTCACTCACTGAAGCTACTGCCCTCTCTCTTGAAATGTAACCGCCCCCTTCGTGGCAGTCTGGAGCAGCATTTCTGTGCCAAACTCTTGCAGGGCAATGGAAAAAAAGGAGTAACTTCTAAATCAGCAAGAAGAATCAGCCAGACAGAGTACAATTGTCCACACTGCAGTTTGGCCGCTGTTCACATATATATGCCCGACTTCAAAGCTGAGCCCACCAGTTCAGTGCAAATTCTAGTTGCTCAGCCTATCTGAAAATCTGGACATCACTGAATGCAAATGGCCAGGACTTGATTTGTAGTGAAGTATTGAAAGGACACCGACAATGGGCTCAGGGTTGAAGGGACAGGCTCATACAAAGAACTATCACCACCACCATATGCTGTAACACCAAGGAGATCCTGGGAGGTCTCTGCTAACCAGGACCTTTATTTCTTAACAAATAAGACCACACTGTGAGGCTCTTGTGGGCTGAAAATGTGGGGGAAGGAGATTAAATAAACCCTTTTGAAAACTAGGAGTTTGAACACAGCAAGGTGAGAAATGTACAGGTTTCCTCAGTTTTCTGCAAGTAATGAACACTGTGATGTGTTGTAATGTGTCTGTGATGTGTTGCAATGTGCTTCCATAGCCTTCAGTGGGGAACAGTGCAAAAACCCAGCCTAGGGGTATCCAGAGTAGCGGGAGAAATTCCCAGTCCTTCTGCTTCTCCTTCGTTCTACAGCACTCCTGATTGCCTGGAGGAGCAGGTCTTTGTTGTTGAGGATGTTGTATTTGCTCAGGTTCACAAGTTTATCAAAATTTTCAGAGGAGTAGATCAGCCTAATGAGGTAGTATGGTGAGCAGTTGTTCTCTAGATTTACTTTGCCTTCTTCCATCTCTGAGTGACCACGCTTTACCCCTGCAGAGAAAGACAAAAGCCAGCACAGTGAGCTGAATCTGGAGTACTACCACAGGGTGTTGTAGGGGACTGATCTACCTAGCCAGACCCACTGTTAAAAACAGCCCCCAGGAAATACTGCAAACTCACTCCACAGCTCGAAAGAGCCATTCCTGGTCAATTTTCTGAGCTACTCCTCCTCCTCCCTCTTCTGCTAAATCCCAGACCTGGAAATTCTTCAGCAGAGCTGGCACAAATTCTTACATTCCTCCTTGTCCTGTCCCTGCAGACATCACTCCTGGACAGCATGTCCATGGGTCCACATCTTTTCCCAAACTCTGCAAGTCTGACTCTCGGAAAAAGACACACACCTGGAACACTTTTCAAAATCCATGATCGCCCCTGGATTAGTGGTGACAAGTGCACATCTGCCAGCTAGAGTGGACAGCCTAGTACATACAAGGAAGCCTTGTGATGCTAACCACACAGGACTGCCTATTGCAGAGGGCAGAGGGACCAGAGCATCCTACATCAGACTCTCAGCAAACTCCAACCCAGCCTCAGGTTATGCCTCTTGGAATTGGCAACATCCACACTCCCTGCTACATCAGTGCTTTTGCAGAAAAGGACCCCCTAATTACCTGCACCAAGGACTTTGGCAGTCTTATATTTACTTTTCTACAAAATTTTTAGCTACGTTTCTTTGCTGGTTTTGTTGCCTATCTCCTTGCAGTCTGAACCAAATATGCCCAAAATACTAATGTAATGTGAGATGACTATCAGCAGGTCTACAAACAGACTGCTGAGATATTCCTTATGATGTCAACCAGAACCTCATGAAAAAGACACAAGAACTGTGCTAGAGACACAGCAGGTTTTTGACTAACATGGTGGTTTCTGAGCAGTGTGATCTCAGGGTGCTGGGCACAGGCCACCACTAGAAGTGGCTGAATTAAAAATATGCAGTGTTGCTTCACTGAGATTCACAACATTCAGAGAGACGTATTGTCTATGCTATCCACATCCGTAACTGCTGCACTGCAAATTGGCACATCACAGGCTGGGTCTTTTTAGAATTTAAATGGTTAAAAACAAGAAAAATAAGTATCCACATTCCACAAGATGTCTCTCATCCACCTAGAAACAAAAAGCTCCACTGTTAAACTTGAAATCCATGAAAGCAGGTCGCCAAGGACCCTCCTCCTCCAATCACCCACATCAGTTGCTGCTTGTCAGCAACTGATGGATGAATCACTGACTGATGGATGAATCAGAGACACGCAAGCATCAAATATCACCAGTTTGGGCCTGGAGTACTGAGAACTGGCAGCAGCTGCTCTGCTTTGCACCATCTCATCTATTTTTCATTCAGAGAGAATCCAAAATCCTCACCTGCTTTACCTGCCACCCACTGCTCAATGGTTGGATCTCACCACATATTGCCATTTGGATCATTTCCAGCCTCCACTGAACAAGCCTAGTTCCCTCTACAGAGTATCTCCTCTTTTCAACCACAGAGTTTCTAAATGTGATTTTCTTGATTTAGCTCTTACTGTGCATATTCACTGAGCATCACTGAACATCAGAGCTTAAAAGTACCTTTGCTTTCTTCTGCTAGTCCTACCCTTCCCAAATGCTCCCTCAGATACTTCCATTTTGCTCTGGTTCCACTCAGGGCCACAATAAAACTCCTTGGGTAATGCTGGAAGGAGCTCGCCCCAGGTGCTTGAGCAGAGATAGCTGCACATCCCCGGCTGGTGCCACACCTCTCTGCTCTGCCCCAGCTCCTACCAAGCACCAGATGCAGCCTCTCCCACCACAGCCATACGTGCTTTCCCTGCCCAGGTCCCTGTGCCCAAGCCTGCCATCTGTCAAGGCCTGAGGAAGGAGGTTCCCTCCGCACCTCCCTCTCCACCATAGGCAGCTTGCCTGGGGAAGGCATGGCACAGGGCTAACCCTGGGGCTGGATGGCCCAAGGGCCAGCTCCTGCTGCTGCTGCTGCTTTCCAGCCCACCAGCAGGTCCTTCAGGAGGCCCTTATCTCCCCTGCTCTCTGGGCTTCTCTTTACTTTCCCTCTTCCCAGTGCCAGAAAAGCTCCAGCACTCTGCAGGTCTCTCTTGGCAGGACGTGGCATCAGGCACAAGTGAGGAAGACCTGTGGCTCTACTGCAAGGTACAGTGACAAGAGCCATCTGCCACAGGCAGGGCTGGAGGAGGCAGTGTGGCACCGAGTTGCCCAGGACTGTGTCCTCCGTGCTTTTCAAGTGGAGAATAACCAGCAAGAGTATGGAGGTTGCTCTTCTGCCTGCCATCAGTAGACACATAACACATACCCGGGGTAGAAAACAGTGCATAGTTTTGTTGACTGCATTTACCTGGCTCCTTGAATTCCTTAAAGGTGTCATTCACCAGGGGGAAATGGATTACTATGGGTGCTCTGGGGTCCTCTGCATCTGAAAATATGTAACATTCCTTTGGGTTCTTCTCTTCTTCTGGACTTAGCTCCACTTTGGGGAATGGGATATTTTGTATCTTGCAATATTTGTATGTCATCTCTAATTGCTGTGGACACAGAATGTCATGGAGTTAAAGCTCTAAGACAAGAATCAGGTTTACTCAGGTATCCTGGAAATACTATGGCATTTTAACTCATTCCCTGGAAACACTATGAAATGAATCTGTAGTCCAAAGTAGCTGCAGTACTTTTGACCACCACTCAACGTAAGTCTGACAATGCCCCTTATCACCCTATAATGTTTTTTACAAGCCCAAGTTAATGACCCAAAGTCACACTCAGAATTCATCGTGACAGACCAAGAGAGATCACGGGCAGGTCTCCAGCAAACAATTGTTACTGCAATTCCCTGAGGATTCTAGGAAGTATATCCTGTAATGTCCTACAAGGAAAAGAGCCTAACAGTTTCTATAGTTCCATTCTTGAAGGAAGTTTCTTTCCTCCTTCAAGGTATGGTGATATGAGATTAAGATTTAGACAGCCACTTACTTAAAAGTTTTAATAAGACAAGAAGAGTTTTACTCTGCAAGGAGCAGAGTAAGTTAATCTTCTCACCTTGAACACATGCCCCAAACCATAATCAAGGGATATAATGACATCTACATTCCTCTCTGGTTTGAAAAGTGCTGCACCACTGGTGTTGATGAAATAGCCAACATCTATCAGACAAAGATATTTCTGCAGCGGTGTCAGAGTGTTAGGGAAACCGTCCAGCACAGTGTCTGCAAAACATTTTGAATATAGTTAGTGGTGCATTGTTAGGAAAGAAGGAGTGAGTAATTCTGTCTGTGCTACATGCTAAGGGCAGCTCCTTGGTTACCCTCAAGACCAGGGTCACCTCCCTCCACAACATGTGCCCACAAACACGGCCTCAGGAGCATGCCCTTCGAACGGCACATCTGGGCACACCTGGCCTGTTTCCACACTTTCCCAGGCACACTCACAAAGGCAGGCCTGGGGCAGCCGGACAGAGGACAGGTGAGACACAGACTCCACTGACCTCACAGCTGCTCTGGGGAGTCATTTTTCACAGAATACAGACTTCAAGAGATTTTTTTCCCCCCTAAGAACTGGGGAAAATGCAAACAACAAAAACAATTTCACAGTGTAGCAACACAACTAACAAATGCAATACATCATTGCACTTTTGCATTGCTCTTTTTTTGCTTTTGCCTTCTCAGGGTTAGACTCCTCTCTCAGGTTGAAAAGTCTGACTTCAACTCGCTTTCAGTGATCTCATATAAACTATCTTAGCCATGCTGTAAAAAATTACATCATGCATACAACATCGCCTACCAACAGCTTAAAATACTGCTTGAATTAATTAAACCTCACATTAATGCCAAAAGGGGAGTATACCAACTGGTAAGTTGAAATCCAAAGCCAGTTTCTGATAGTTAGACTCCTACTTCTCTGCTAGCAACCTCACCAGCTTGCCCTGTAGACAGCAAGTCCTCTGTTGTTCCTTTAACGCGCTTTCAGTCCCATGGAACAGGGAACATTTTGCCACGGTTTTAAATATCGAAGTAGTTGTTTAAGAGCGTTCCTCAAGTTCACAAAACGAGGTAGCAAAGCCCAGAGCAGAATATTTGAGCCTTAAATCATTCTGTTTAGGCATTTTAAGAAACTGTTGATCACAGAAATACTGCTGTTAAGTTCCAGCATTTCAATTCATTCAATCGCTCTCTTCCTTGGCCTCATTCTGTAGTGTTGATTTAAACCATGCAGAGTAATTCTAGCTTGTTCCATAGCCTGGAATGTTTCACACCAGCTTGAAGTAATAATTCCTAATTTTTCCATTCCCTTACTGTCAAGTCTTCACAAAATGTGCTTATTTTAGCATTCAAGGCTGCTGAGAATTCACAGATTCATTCAATAAGAGACATTTGCTTGTAGTCACTCACAGAAGAAACAGAGCATACTTTTTTAGTTTTATTTGGCCCAGTGAACATTTTTAGATGAAATTCCATTACCCCTGTTTTCTTATGGAAGAAGTGGAACTTTGCAGCATTTATTCATGGCTGTATATGTGAACTGGAAATAGACATTTTCTTGTGAGAATCCTATCTTCCGCCCCACATCCAGATAGAGACTTTAAAGAAATCCTGTCTCAGAAATACCCTTGAAAGCATGAACTCTACTGTAAACGCATGACACTAATTCCAGACTATTAGTTCAATTTTTCATCAGGAAAATTAGGCACTGAAAGTCTCGTTTTAATGTCAGATAACCTGAGCTGCAGGGAAGCCTTCAAACCACAGCTCTGTTCTCAAGACTTCATCTACCATAAGACTGTCATTTCTGTTCACAGACCTGGCATCTCCTCTTGCTCCTTGAGATGGATCCATACCTGGGTTTAGCTTAGTCTTTTGCAGGCAACCAAAAGAAGATAGAAAACCTGCTAATTTTTCCCACTCCAGACTTTCAGTTTCCCCTTTTCCCACTCTGGATTTCATGCTTTCCACATATTTTACTTCATTTGTAGAATATCTACCTTGAGATAGCCATTAGTGTTCTTATGCTTGCTTCCTCAAAATCCTTCTTGAAATCTCCTTCTACCCATTTGTCCTTATAAAACTGATAGTCAGTAAATGTAAGGACAGTTATGTTTTTTAACATTTACTGACTGACAATTTCATCCTTCATCCACCTTCTGAAGCTACTTGCTTGCTCCTTCTCTCACCCACCCTTCTTATGCTACTTGTTTTTTCTCCTTCTTTCATTTGTTTTCTTAGAGCAGACCGTTTTAAGACACAGACTTTTTGCTTACTGAACATTTTGAAAGCAGATAGCACACTGTGGGCTCTGCCTTAATCTACAAAAAAGCACCATCATCTCTCACCATTGCCAGCCAACTGTGTAGCAAGTGTGGAGAGGGACAAAGCACATTGTAACTTGCATAAAATGGGACAGAAAACACAACTTGCCAAAGAGAGGGGCTCAGAGAAGGCAGAGAACACATGCTTTCTTGCTGAAGTCAGATTAACCTCCATAATGTGGGGTCCTCCCACATTGCTACCTGTTCATGGAGTAAATGAAGATGCTGGAATTATGGGGAGGTTTCTGATGCAGAAAACCTCAGCTTCATCATCTTGCTATCATTTCATAGATTGTTTCATAGGTTTGAGGTAAAACTATTATGGCTGATTACTTTGCCTGCCTAGAGAGCACAGGCCATAGAAAATCGCTGTTCAATTTATACATCAAGTCCATGTATCTGTTGTTTAACATATACAGTGTAAACCTATGTGACTTTAACCTTCTGTAGTTGGATTTTGGTATTTCTGTTTCTGAGGGGTTAAAGAGAGGTCTCTGGATGGATAATTCATCAGGCAGAAATACCAGACACATGGGCAACCACGTGCTTGCAACTAGTCCTTTCCTTCATCTGATCCACATAATAACCTGCTATTTTATGCTTCTGGTGTTACCTCTGTTTCTTGACCTCAAAAGATTTTGCCCTTCCTGAATCTTTTGACTACTGTATCTGTGCAGAGTGACAAACTTCCTGTAGGAAAGCTTTTCTTGACACAAATTACAGGTATCTTCTGGAAGAAACAGCAGTCCATGGACTAGTTCGTTTTAACCTGTTACCCTAAAGAAACAGACAGCATGAACATAGGTCCAACTCAGCTGATTTCAAAACCCTGAAACAAATACGAGTTTTCCAAAGTCTAAAAACAAAAATCTGAGATGTTACCTGCACTGTGCAGCTAACTCTTTGTTGAAGTTACCTTTCCATTCAATAAATTTTTTCTGATGGATATAATCCTTGTGAAACTCTAAGCCTCTCAGGAAGTTATGCGACTGTCCCAGTAGTGGACGCTTCGTCATAATGTCCTGAAACATTTCATACAACTTCCCTGACAAACAAGATGGAGGCTCAATGACAGTAACATCTTCCTCAGGAGAATGTTTTTCTGAAATAGAGAAGAAACCATGAAATACAGAA
>VYZQ01041160.1:32368-51661 GCA_013400655.1 Mystacornis crossleyi | reverse complement strand
TGGGTCTAGAAGGAGCAGTTTCCTGTCTAAACCTGCTGTGCTAATTATAGTCCTGCAAAATGAATATGAACTCTGACCCATGTTTGCAGACATAGCTCGAAGACAGCCCCTGGCCAGGATTGAGTGGCAGTCTCCAGGCAGTGGGTCCCAGAGCTCATGAACCACCAGGAATGCAGATCCTCCATGTGTGCAATGACGGAGGATAAAAAACTGTTGGCCGGACAAAGAGATTATAAACAAAACCTGTAACACAAACAAGGTGGGTAGAAATTCACAAAGAGTAAAGATGGCAAATGGACGTTGTGAAAGTGTATTTGTCTAAGCACAGCATGGAAAATAAAGACTGTTTTATAACTGAGATATAAAATTGAAGGGGGTCCAAGTTCAGGCTCTGGTTCTTGTGGACACCTGTTTCATATTTTTCATCATGTCACTGATTCTATGCTTCAGAGCTTAGAAAAGGCTTTGAAGAACAGTGTGCCAGGTGCCCTTCTCTCTGCAAATGGGGAACTTGTAATTCCTCTCTATGTCTCATTTTTTTGCAGGAGTCCTTCCGCCACCCCCTGCTTGAAGGATAGTTAAGATATGCAGATATAGCTACAGACTTCACATTCATGACTTGTAAACAGAGATTGCCATAAAACTCTAGGTTCTGAAGTAAAGAAAATGTATGAATAATAACTTAAAGAAGTCATTTAAATGTGTCCAAAGTTCAGTTTCCTGGGGATACTTCAGCAGTGGCAAAGTGAGCTGAGCCTTCTTGGATCCTTGCTAATTATCAGGCATCCTGAAACCATAGTTTATTTGATGATTTAGATTCTATAACTGAGATTCTCTATTTGAAATATAAATGGAAATTATGTTGCTTAAAAAATTGGAATGCAAAAAATAATATCTTAGAGGGCAAAAATGAATGAAGAGAATGTCTGTCAATCCATTAGAAATGTGTCTTTCCATATGGGTCAGCAGTGGCATGTAAACTATCCTCAGCAAGTTTTCCCGGAAGAAAAATAAAGTGCAGCAGAGAAATCATCATTGGACCTGTTCACTAGGACCTTGGCTAGTGGAATCACTTTTCATAGAACCACAGAATCATGTCTTGATTCTTGATAAGGCACTCACAAGGGCCATTAAAGTTCTGGTCCTGCACAGAACATCCCAATAGTCTTATCATGTGCCTGAGAGCATTGTCCAAACACTTCTTGAACTCTGTCAGGCTGGTGCTCTGACCATTTCCCTGCGGAGCCTGTTCCAGGGCTCAGTCAACCTCTGGGTGAAAAATCTTTTCCTGATATCCAGCCTAAACGTCCCCTGGCTTTGCTTCAGACCATTGCCTCAGGTCCTGTCGCTGGTCACCAGAGAGAAGAATCAGTGTCTGCCCCTCTGCTTCCCCTCTTGAGGAAACTGCAGACTGCAGTGAGGTCTCCTTCAGGCTGAACAAACCAAGTGACCTCAGCTGCTCCTCCTATGGCTTCCCCTCCAAACCCTTCCCCACCTTCACAGCCCTTTGGATACTCTCTAACAACCCTATATCCTTCCTACATTGCTGCACCTGGAACTACACACTTTTTTAAAGGAGAATTTGTAAACAGCTCAATTCACCCATAGCAGTTACTCACAAATCCCATTTAGTTTTCCTTGTAAGCCTGGCAGAAGGTTTGTAGCCAAGGTTGCATGATTAGACATTAAGTGTTTAAGGACAGTAGGCTTTTCATTAGGAGGGTTTTCAAAAGCATCCAATTTCAAAAGTGTTGTTGAGCCTCCTAGCTACACATAAAATGCCTAAAACATGTATAGGATCATGCCTTTATTGATTAATTGATTTCAGACAGAAGTAATGAATGGAAGGTGTTAAACCAAAATGAGAGCCGGGCTTAAAATTCTTCACTCTTTAGTAAGGAGGGCTGATCATTTTGTCTTCAGCCTCACAAGAGAAATTATTATTCAGTTCCAAAACTCTTATCCCTGACAAATCTGAGCACTGTTTGTCAATTCACTGAACCAAACACTTCTGACAGTGGCACGGGGTTCTGCAAGGTTTTGCAGCCAGGACGGGATTACTGGTGTCTCGTCTGTTACCAGAGGTAACTGGGTACAGCCATCAACACTGGTGACGTGGTGACAAGGGGAAACATCCAAGAGTCGGTTGCTTTTTTACTAAGAGTTTCTTTGAACTTGGCTGTGTGAAAAATTGGAGTAAAGGGAATGTTCAGCTTCCAGGTTTCCAGGTTATGTTAGTCACAGTGGAATTAATAACACTTAGAAACGAAATGCTTTCTTGCAAAAATACAAATTTAGCTCCGGTAGAAATGAAAAACTTTTCATCAATGCAGGCGCTGAGCATAATTGAGAATACATCTGTGTTTATCACATGGGAATCCCACAAAGCATCCAGCATTTTCAGGACTAGGGAACAAAAGGAACATATGGCCATCGGCCCAATGGAATTTCCATCACAACAGACAAGAAACCCATGTTTTCACATCTCAACATGAAAGAAATAATGAACGCATGCCTTGGAATTATGAAACTGTGGTTGAATTTCCAAGAAATCTTAGCAGCTGTGATTGAGCCAAACGCCTCAAGCCAGGAATCCTGATGTGAGCACATTACATGAGGAGAGAGTGTTTGGGATGCTTGTGGCAAGGAACCTCTGCAGGCTCAGAGAGGTCAGAGGAGCTGCTCAGAGAGCAGGTCAGGCTATTGTGCTGGTGAGAACGATGTGGAACCAGGGTTCTTCTCAAAGGGACTACAACAGAAAACAGTCAGAGATTAACCAAACAAAACAAGAACTCCTTGATATCATGCATTCATAGCTGGCTGATGTTGATGAGCTCTAGAGTAGTCAGGTAATAGAACATCTTCATGTCCCAAGAAGAGGCACGAAGAAGAAGCCCCAAAACTGATCTCCAAGTGAAACCTTGAGTTGGAAATGTCTCTTTCAGTGGTGTTTTTGGTAATTCCTTGCCCCTTTCTTAGCTCCTTGTCTGTCTCAGACAGAGACACTCAGACACAGCTCAAAGGAAAAATAACTCTTCATATTAAAAAAAAAAAAAGACTAAGATGAAAAAAGGAAATCCTGATAAACCTGTCTCTTCAAATTTTTATTCAAAATTTATTCAAATCTCTGTCATCGGGACGAGTGAAGGAAGAGGAGAGTGGGAAAAGATAACATTTTGACTGGCGTGTGGACAGTCCTTACAGCAGATGGGACTTAGGATTTCAGTTTGATGATTCATCCCAAAAGAGAGACAGCCTGAACTGGGAAGTCGCTTGCTCACAGGAACATTTTAGGATCATGTGAGAGTCCTGGAGCCAGACTGGGGTGTCTCACAAGAATCCCTTAGCAGCTGGTAATCGGTTGGTAGACTTTCAAGCCACGAAACACCTGACCCATGCGGTGCATCAGCCCTGGAAGAAGTCCTCAGTCTATGCCCCAGGCTGCTCTGTCTCTCCTGCAGAGGAACCTGCTGAGCTGGAGGCACATCCTCTGCCAACACCTGTGGGTGCTCATTACCCTCAAAAGGCTCCAGAAAAACTTAGCCCTGACATTTTGTAAATTATAGGGGGAAAAAAGAGAGATTTTCTAAGTAAGTCTTAGAAAATGTAGTTTTCTGTAGTTACTTCTTTCCATTATCTACAGCTGTATTAGTGAATTAAATAAAGCTGGAACTTATCTCTGACCTCCTACCCTGACAAATCCTCCGTGCAAGACAGGCAATTTCTCCTGTTTCCTGGCCTTGGATTGTCACCATGACTTCACATCATCCTCCCTTTCAGAATGATTAGTTCTGAAGGACAATAAATAATATCAGGGAACACAGGAAAAGACAACATAAATACTTCTTTGTCACAATAAAACATTTCAAATTACTCTGTAGATGAAGATCAGAAAGGATTGAAGTCACCCTGACATTTGGAGTAGTAGTGAAACACCTGGCCCCAGATTGTTGGTGATTTCTTGAGGGATGATGAAATGAGAACCTTTGAGTAGCTTGCAGAAGCAAATGATACAGGGACTCTTGTTTGCTGGACAGACTTTTTGGCCTGGTCAATTAAAGAGAAAAAAATTAAACTCACATTTCCTATTGTGCTTTTTGCTCATTGGAACTGAATACAGAAAATATTCTACTATTTCAGATTAACAGTCTGAAGACTGAAAATTTCTGCCTTGGTCTTTGTGGTGAAAGAGTGACTGCATCCTCCACAGCAAAATCTCCCCAAACAGCCAAGGCCTTATTCAAGAAGGAATATACTGCTATATCCTTCCTCTTTTTTTCTATTTTCTGCATTTTGTGCAGCAATTGGTTCTATCAGGGCTTCATTTTTCTTCATGGAGAATCAACCTTTAATCCCGAAGGAACGCTGAATGGTACCCCAAGCCTTTTCAGAGTTTTGAATGTTTGGATTCCTTCAGCAGAGAAGAAAAATGAAAGAAAACTTCATCTCTTCATCTTAAGGCTGTGTCTGACTCACCGGCTACTGGATGACAATCTGGAAAGTTTTAACCTCTCCTGACAGTTTTGGCCATTAATAGCTGAGATGATACATGCTTTTTTGAAACTGCCAACAACCTCATCTGTCCAGGCTTTGTCACAACTCTGTTGATTATTTTTGTGTCACTTCACACTGTTTCTACAGAGGACATTTCATTTAATAAAGTTGTTCACAAGAAGACTCTTAAAGTAATAAGAAAATTTGGCAGATGTCTGTGGAAGGATGTCTGGCTCCATAGCCTTTATCAGCTCACCCCAGTACTGGTGCGGAGCCTCCCAGTTCCTTCACTGGGATTTTGCGGTGGATCCATGGATCTCTGTGGCATCTGCAATTTCTGTAGGCATGAGCAAGTAGAGTAGTGCTATCTAGAAGAGTGACAGAGAAACCTGCCACTGCTAAGTGCTTTTAAAGTTTCCCCTTAGCTACGAATGGTATTCTGTATTTTGGGAATTTAAGATAAGAGGTCTTGATGCAGCTCTCAGCATCTGCAACTTATTTCTGTATTTGTCATATTTGCTGCCTGTCTGCAGGGATTGGCCCAGAGCTATAATAAAAATTAATGTCCCTCACATGCCACCAATTCTACAGGTTCAGACCACAGCCAAACAAAGAGTGCCCAGTGAAGGCTGCAGCCACTGGGGCAAAACAAATATGAGTAAATTTGATGGTCTGGCATTGTGAAAGATGAGGATGATGATGCACAAGAGAGCCTTCAGAGTGTTTTTGGGCTGTTAACTGGGCATTTAAAAGTGATGTAAAGACTTCACATCCATGGGGACCAATTTACACTGTGTCTTTATAGGGTGACAAAATATTGTGGATATGTGTGTATATAGAAAAAGTACTGTTTCCTAACAGAAACTAGCACACTCTTCCTGCCCACGATTTGCTGAAAATGTTGTATCTTGGGCTTTCATTTAAAAGGTCCTAGCAAGAGGCACAGAATATGCCTGTTGCACATTGCACTTGGAGGGGGACTTGGCAAATAGCTAATTATTTATATCTCTTTCTGTAATCACAGCAATATTTCGGTATCACTGAGTCTCTGGCTTGTCTCATGGTGCACACCTCTGGAAGGGGACTTGCACTGACAAAGGGAAAATTTTGTGTTCAACTGCTCACTCTGCCTAACCCTGGCCCTCCTTCTCCTACTCTTCCCCAGCACCACCAGCAGATGCTCTGACAAGTGCTCTACTCATTCCCTGAATGTGGACATCTCTCCTCCTCTCACTGTCCCTGCAGATCTCTGGTCCTTCCTCTTGTAAGAAGTGAACACCCAGGTTAGTTATCAAATATCTTGATCTGATGTTTGATGCTTTTACCTCTTGTCCTGGTTCTGTCTGTACTGCAGCCACAGGGTGTTGGGGCAGTTGGAATTTTGCCCCAGTTGTTTCTAAATTAGCCACGGACCAGGCTCACCCCTGCATCACTCCCCATTTCTAAGGCTGGGGCTTGGTGGTCTTGCAGCATCAGCAAGTTTGTTTTGCTCTTCCCTGTCCATTGCTCACATCAGGGAGGACAGACTTGAAGCCAGAGAGATTTTAGATGTGGGCTTCAGTAGGAGGAGACTTCAACTCTATTTGACTTTCTGTTTTCTGTCAAAGTACTAAGAACTTCAGGCTGCTTCTAGGGCCAGACACTTTCTTGGCCAGTTGTAGGAAGCGTTCCTGATCTGGCTGCGGTACAAGCGGCCAGAATTTCACTTGGATGAATTGTTCTCAAACAATGTCTCCAATGTATTACGCAAGAAAGGGGCTTTTCTTTGATGTCAGCTGTTATGCAGGTTCTTTTAGCTCAGCAGACTTTCATTCACAGACCTATTTACTGCGGTGGTTGAGTGAAAATGCTGAGCGGGAATTAAAGATATTGTGTGTCAGGCAGCACTGCAGTGCAGTTCTAGCTTGTTTATTTTTTTCTGTTTTGTAGCGGTTTAGTTCGCATTTTCCCCTTTCTGTGAGATAAGAACAGGGAGGAATACAAAGCAGGCACCAAACTTTAAAGAATATAATGAAGTTTATTGCTACAACTAAAAGTAAAATGGAATAAAAAGGAATTAAAGCAAATTAACCCCCCTTTTCTCCAGCACCTCCCCCATCCACCTATAATATAAAGACACAAAATCATTTCAGTCAGTTTGCTACTCTATAACAATCTTATGTCAGTCCATTTCGAGAGAGGAGTCTGTTTTGCTCACGCTATGGAACCTTTCCACAAGAACAATCTTCTCATGGCATCCACGTCACAGCACAGCCGCTGTCTGGGGTGGGTTTCTCTTGACATGTGAGAGTCCCTCCCCTCGATTACAGCTTTTCCACAACTGTGTTCAAGGGTTCACCTTTAGCTATGGGGGGTACCTGTTTAAGGATAAGCAATTCCAGAAAGACAAAAGTTCTCTTCATCTATGTTCAGGATTCAAACCCTCCTCACTATAGAGAGAAAACCTGGGAAAAAAATCTAAATTTCTTCCGTAGGTAGCTCCTCTCATCAGAGCGGGGCCGAGGTGGGCACTCCTTCAGGCCTCCACCTCGGTGTGAAGCAGTCCAAGAAAGAAGAAGAGAAAAAAAAATCCAAAATCATCTTCATCTCTAGGAACAGAGGTTTTCTGGTTCACGTCATCTGTCCTTTGTAACCCATTCAGCTGGAAAGACCTTTCCCCCGCCAAAGCTTATAATGAAATTACAAGGGAGTCTCTAATATATCTGATTCCATCAGCATAGGTTTACAAAAGAATTTCAGCTTTCTAGCATTTCCTCTATCTCTTCTCTCTAGGCTTCAGCCCTTTCTTCTGTGTCTTTGCCTTTCTTGGGAAAGAATTGGTATTTATAGGTTTCATCTCTTGGAGGAAAAACTTACAGCACTGAAGGGGTTAATCTTCCCATGCCAGGACCTTGAAAACTGGACCTTATCTTTCTCTGCTGCTGGAGCGGCAGCTTCGGCTGTGCAGCTGCTTGCGGCCGGAGCTGAGCTTCGGAGTGAGGGGGGGGCATCTCGGCCCATACTGCCAAGCAGCAGCTTGGGGGGCTGTGGCCGGCCCCCCAGCCCTGGGACCCAGCGACCGGGGTCTAGCCCAGCCTGCCGGGAGAGGCCTGGCCCACCAGGGCTGGGGGCCATGGCCCGGGCCCTCTAGGGCCAAGGGGAGAAAGGCCATGGCCCCACGGCGGAGCTGGACTGTGGCCTGGCCTGGCCTGGCCAGGCCTGGCCCCCCCGCCGGGCCGCACAGGTTCGCGCAGGCAGGGCCCAGCAGGGCCCCACCGGGCTGGCCCAGCCTCCCCGGGGGCTGAGCGGGCCCTCAGTTACCTCTGCCAACACTGGAACAGCAAGAGAGCGATTCCCGCCTTGTCCCTCTTTAAATGCTGTATTTTACAGAGGTGTAACCCTTCTCTCAGTGGCTCAATAGAGCTGTCTATATTCAAACTAGATAATTGATTGGTTCTGTGAAGTTATCGAGGAAGATCACACCTATTGCAGCCACATAACTTCCCCAAGGAAACAGAGCCAAAAGGAAAAAAAAAAAACTGAAGAGCCGGAAGGGTGCCAAGCCATGACACCTTTATACTATTACCATTGGATTTTATCTACTACCCCAAAATGTTGTTCTTAGGGGTTGTGAATCATGTGCTTTCTGCAGAGCTCCATTCCTTTAATCAGGACTAAACTAACTCCCCGAGCATCTTCTAACATTAAAAACACTATATTAATCTGAATGTTTTTCCTCCCGCTATTTAATTTTTTTATTCAAAGTCATCATGAAATGCGAAGTAAATCTCAGGAAAAGTGGAAGTGGAATAGATCTGAGTTCCCCACAGCAGAAGCAGAAAAAGCTTCTACCCACAGCAGGTAAAAAAATTCTGTTAGGGTTTGCTGCAGTTAAGGACAGAATCACAGCACAGAAACTGAAATGGGCAGGGACTGGAGTCCTTGCTGAGTGAGAACTCTCACCTGGAGAGCAGAGGAAATCCTTGCTGGGACTCTGCAGTGCACCCCAGCTGTTAGCTTTGAATCAGAGCCTCAGCCTGAAGGTGAGGGAGAAGAGTTGTGTGAAATGGACATGGACAGTGAGAAGAAATGGGATAGAGTGGACATAAATAATTAGGGGTTAAAGAGAAGAGCAAAAGCAGCATCAGAGGGCAGGAGAAAGAGGGGGCAGGAAAGAGGCAGAAAGGTGCTGGCAGGCTCAGCCTCAGCAGCCCAGGAAGGCTGCAGATATGGAGCAGGACTCTTCCAGGACAGCATTTCCCATTGGCTCAGGGGTTGTGATGAAACCAAAATCAGTTGAGGAATGTGGATTTCTTGATATGTTTCTGTGCTGGCAAAAGCACCACCATTATAGATGAAAAGTACCTTTCGGGGGGGGGGGNNNGGGGTTTGAGTTTCATGGGATACAGGAGAGCTTCTCCACTAGTACAAGCTGATTTGGGCTGAAGGCTCTGTCCGGGATAACTGCCCCAGTTCCAGTGTCCTCATAAACAGGACATTTTTCTCATACAAACCTGACCTATGGCAGCATCATGAGCAGGGTAGGAATGCGGTCTCCTCTAATTTATCTTTTCCTGTGGGTAATTTCTTACACTGCTCTACCTTAAAATCTACCTGCCCTTCCACTCCACCCCTGTCCTGCAGCCCTCACGAGGTGTCAGAAAAAGAGGATTCAAGCAAATGATAAAAAAACCCCATGTGGGTGTGTTTGGGGTCTTACATTGGAACAGCCAGCCCTTCATTGGAGCTGGAATGAAGCTAAACCACTGCCACCAGCTTTGGGTCACTGACAGGTACACAAGGGGGAGCATGAGATCCTCCACCAGAACCAGCCCGGTCAGCTGCGGAGAACTGCGTGCAAGGGACAGAATAACGGGAAAGGCAAATTTCACCCAAAATAAAAGGTGGTGGATTAAAGGAGTAGGTTAGATTTGTCTGAGCAGATCCTAAGCACCTGATCCCTGGGAATCACATTCAATATTTAGCTTTCTAGTCTTCCATCATGCTTCAATGAGCTCCAATCTGTGAGACAGTGGCCTTACTGAGAGCTAAACATAGCCCAAGGGGTCTATTTTTAGCATGCTAAAATATTCCAAAAAGGTGATAAAAAAGGGTGTAAATCGGCAGCTGGACTCCAGGGTGGAAGGTTGTGGGGAGGGGGTTGATGAAAAATGGCTTCTCAGAGAGTGCTTCTTTTGGAGCACTTGTGGCGTCTTGGCAAAGGAATAATCCATTCCCTCATAAACACAGTCACCACTCCGAGTGCCTCTGGTGTGAATCAGTACAGCTTGCAGCCTCTGGCTCTGATAACATTTTTGACTTCAGCTGAAAGGCAGGCCCATGGCTTTTGAGAGAATGCTCACTGCCAAATTCAAGAGCTCCAGCCCTTGTTCAGGCGTTTATTACCAGGCATGAAAGGAGCAAACTGCCATGGAAGTGATCTGAAGCAAACACGTCTGTCAGAGTTTGCCTTCTCTCCTGCCAGCCAACTGCTGTCTTTGAAAGCAGTCAGGCTTGTGACAGGGTTTTTGACTGTGTCGGCTGGGCCGGAAACAGCTTTCCAGGCTGATCCTTTAACTGGCTCCATGGGACCCTGTCTCTTGAGAGTGCTTGTCCTCGAGTTCCCACAGGTGGGCATGCAGCCTTTGCATCATCATGTCCAAGGGATTCAACTTTTGTCTCGCCGCCACAAGTTCTGACAACCTGGGAGGCTGCAACAAAAACTGTGAAAAAACAGAGCTTTGGAGTCACAGAAACCAGGCTGTCAGGCACAACTCTGGCTGCTCTTGAAAGTCTTACTCCACACCCACATCTTGTAGGAGTTACCGACAAGAATGAAGGATTGGACAGCCGGTGTTAGGCTCATCTCCCAAGGGGTTAGGTTAGGTGCCTAAATAGCTTTGTGAATACGGACCAAATGGGGACACAACATAGGGCTCTCTTCAGCAGATGGTGGGAAGGGGCTGCCTCCTTTCTGGGTGAAAGGAAGAGACAGGTTGAGGCCCATCCTTCCCCTGCAGCAAGCATTGATGGAAACACCATTACTGCATCTGAACAAAGCGCTGTTTGCCACCACCCCAGGCTGACCTACACCCTGTGAAACAGGATCTGACTTGTGCAACTGCCCTCCACCTAACTCCGCTACAAGGTAGCATTTTGAACGAAAAACACCCATTTGGACTTTTTGCACTTTAGGCTGATCTGAGATGCTGAATTTAAACGCTGTTGCTTTTGTCTCTTCCTACAATAAACCAACCAGTCAATTGTTACTTATTTGACTGATCTTTCAGCTGAACTTGGGCTTTACTTCAGAGTTGAATCTCCGAGGTAGTCAGCATCCAGCCTTTGACTAAGGTAACCTTTGAATTGCCACTCCAAAGAGCAGCTATCAGTTCAGACTCGTGTTCCCTGTGTTTTAGGATACAAGTACTGAGTAAACTCTTCAGAGACAGAATAAATCCTTGCCTTACCTAGGTATCCTGTTTTTAAGGTATCCAGCCAAAATCTTATAAACAAAAGACTTTTCATTGAAAAGTTATCCTTCTATTATTTAAAATTGACATCTTTCAGCAACTGTGACTGCATCGTGTAGAAGAACATCCAGTCTCTTTGCTCTTGAACTTGGGCTCTCATTTCACTTAAAGTGACACAAGCAGAGCAGATCACTGCTTTCAGTGGCACATATAAAATGTTGCTGTGAACTGATTGTGACTTCTATGAATTCTTTCCTGAATTTAAAATGGGGATATGCAGGTCCCTTTGAATGTGTGCATTACTCCTATGTGTGAGACAGTACCTGTATGCTAATAACAGTCATGAAAATGCTGGGTACCCCTGAAAACTGACCGCTGTCTTATTCACATGAAACAACAACAACAACAACAACAACAACAACAAAAACAAAAACCCAAACAAACAAACAAACAAAAACAAAAACAAACCAAAAAAAAAGGAAGCTTTTTTCCGATCTTTCGTGCTAAAGATCTCGATCTTAACCAGGGAAGATAAACAACAAGCTAAATTCTCCCTTTGTGAGTCAACAAACTGCTGCCAGTTGCAATGGTGCTTTTGTCTCTGGCCATCCGTTCATCATGAAAGGGAAAAGGCTCCTAAATGAGTACTGACCATTGCACAGATGTTGGGTGGGGTATTCAAACCCATAATGGGAACCGGGCATCCAGATTCCCTACAAGTTAGTGGGATTTGACTTACAGAATTCCTTAGTCAGCTTTGAAAAACAGCTGTAATGTTTAAAAATATCCAGTCCCATCTGACTTCGATCAGAGGCCGATTGGACACTATCAGTTATGTTGACTTGTGCTCACCAGACTCTGTAGAGTGATTGTGTAAGAAGCAGGAAGGATAAACTCCTGAGGCATTGTCTCTCATGCCATGATAGTGGAATATATGAGGAATAACAAGAGGAAGGAAAAGGAGGTCTCCTTGAAACAAGAAAATAACACCTTTTGTAATGATTCAAAATCTGTGCTGGGGAACACAGCATTGTCCACACCCAGTCATACACCAGCGTCTCAAAGAGTGAGTAGATTTGTCAGGAATCCTAATGCAAAACTGTCTTAATTGTCCTTGAGGGCACATGAGCTCTCAGCTGAAGTTTCCTGAGTTTTAGCCAGTGCTGGAATCCAAGGGTCTTTCCTGGGCAGCTGGAAAAACTAGGAGAAGGAGCAAACATCATCATGACCAAAGGCCATGCTGGAGGATTCACATCTGCAGGGGAAGTAGTGACCCCTCAGCTTTGGGCCAGATCAACCTCACATAAAAAGAGAAAAAAAATAGAAAGAGTTGAAAGCCCTGACTATCACACTTCCGATTAACCAAATTCTCTTACACCTGAAACAAATAAAATCCCAGCCAGGCTGGTCTCATTCAAAGACCGAATGAGAACCATGTGGAGGATCTTTGGCTTTGTGATCAGGTTTATTTTTTTTAGCTTCACATAGAGAGGAGCAATGGTCCATAAATATCTAATTACTATTATATAAGCCACTGCTATAGAGTGTAGCTGGAGCAAGTTGGAGAGAATATAAGCTTTTATATAATACATAACACTGGCTATGATGCTTCTGTGGTGAAAGAGTGAGTCCTTAATTTTAGCCAAGGGAATTATATGATGTGGGTAATAGCAGGATGGCAACTGTGAGGTTTCAGCTCTATGTGTCAAGTACTTATGAAAACAATCAATGTTCCAGCATTGCCATGGAGTCAGTTGTTTTCTTTCCAACTCTGCATAGTAAAATATTTCTAATACTCCACATTTTTTCTCTGTTGCCTAATATCTCCTGTGCAAAAGAATCACACAAAATGCTGTAAGTTAGACATTCAAGTATTAAAAGCAACATATACAGATATGTTCTCATGGCTCCTCTTTCAAAAAGTTCAGATTAAATAACTTAAATGGCATTAACTTGAGTTGTCTGTGTGTGTGCTCATAGGATGTTTCAAAGAATGCTTCGCTTTCAAAAAATTAGAGCCATTTCCAGTAGGAAGGAGGAAAGCATGGCTCCAGTCATCGTGCTTCTGTGCATCACTTCAGTACCAGATCACTGCAGTCTTTGGTATTTCAGTTTAAAGACCAATGACCTAAATAGTCTGGGAATGTATTTTTCTTACTAGGAATTATATGTGGGAGCAGACTTGGCCTCTCAGTATCACTAAAGCTAAAATTTCCTGACCTCTCTCCATCAGTCCACATGTATGCTTTTCTAATTAAACCTCATGTTGGATTTGACCAGGATATTTCTAACAGTGTGATTCCCCAAAAGAAAGAGGAGTAAAGTCAGGAAGGTGATGAGACTCACAACCAAAAAGACTGAATCACTTGTGTTGCTGCAAAAGTTATCTCAGAATTCAAAGATGTTTGAGCTAAAGGATACAGGATGGAAGATGTGGGAAGATGAGGAAATGTGGAATTACAGGAACACAAGGGATCAGGAGACTGCATTTGTCTGCATCAAAACGTACCTTGACAGAAGCAAGTTTAAAGAGGTATGGAGAGTGAGCAGGACGAGCAGAAAGGAAGAAGAGGGAAGAGCATTTCCATGCTTCTTTAAAGGAGGAAACCAACAGCAGGGCTATAGAAAAGAGGTTTCTAGGAAA
Organism: Mystacornis crossleyi; assembly: GCA_013400655.1. Lineage (NCBI taxonomy): Eukaryota > Metazoa > Chordata > Aves > Passeriformes > Timaliidae > Mystacornis > Mystacornis crossleyi. The sequence continues at coordinate 38,071 of VYZQ01041160.1, read as the reverse complement.
CTTGTAGAGAGACAGAACAGTCTAAAGAGCTGCGTTCATTTTAACAGGGTGGGGATGGGGCAGTCAGTCACTTATGAAATAAAGATATTATACAAAAATTTTATGCTTAAAGAGTCCCTTTTAAACTTCTTCAAACTGACAATTGAGCTGGTTATCTCCAGAGGGGTGACCAAAAAGCCCAGACCTGCCTATCTGCCAATCCTACCAGATGGCCAAGACTGTAATTAGGAGGCTACAAGGCTAAGTTGCTGCATTCCTAGCTCAAAATTAAAACTTTTTCTCAAATTCCTGAAACATCTCTGGGCTCAAGGTGGAGCTGAATAATGAGTGGGAAAATATTATATATTTGGCTTTCATCAACATGAGTCAATACTGAATCCTTTTAAATCTGTCCTCTGTTTACCAGTTCCATGTGCAGCAGAATAATACTGGAGTTGCTGTGACCAACAATTAGCTCTCAAATAGGGCAAAAAAACCCCCCAGTCTTGCCCAAGGAATCAGAGCTGCTGTATCTATGGTTATTGCAAAGAAAGCATCTTCTGTTGAGATACATGTTTAAGATCTGGCCTTTTAAAAAAGTTCTTAAATAGTTTCTTTTTTTTTCCCCCTTTACCAGTTATCTAGATTACATGAAGTTAATGATGGAAAACACAGTTTGAGTTCTCCATCTTTACTCCTTTATATTTGGCCAGTTAACAAGTTTCTTGATTCTTCCAATCTTTTTAATGTTTATTGAACGGGATGTAAGTATAAGAACTAGGAGTGTTACAGAGGAGTTTTTTTCTGACTTGGTAGAACCTTTGGAAACCTGGATACAGGGCAGACAGCAGTAGCTGCTCATGTCTTGGCAGAGGGCTCAAGCAGCAAACAAAACCTTATGATTTGTTTTACTAAATCATATCAGAACTGCACAAGAAATTTGTGTCCTACTGGGCAACCTTGATTTTATTTTTTGTGAGGTTTCATGGAGACATGTATGATGTACCATCAACTGAAGATTATCTGTTGCCAAATGGTCCCAGCAATGAATTAACAACATGATCCAAAATACCTTCAGAGCCATTAGAGGTATCCTATGATTTTCCTTACACTTCCAAAACCATTGTGTATCTCACCTTCTTTTTAAAAAAAGATAAACATTCCAAGGACAGTGTTATCTGAGGTGTAATTAACATATTCTTTGTTATCTCTGCTGTGTGCTTTGCCTTACCCAAATGGTCTTGGACATAATTTCACAGGGGGTCATGAGCTGAGTACAGCGTGTGCCTGACTTCATGTGAATGACTCAATGCATACTCATGATTTCCTTCCTAAATTGTTCTTCCTTCCCATTTTAGAGTTCTTTAGTTTTCTCCAGAATGCCAAATCAGGCTCCTTCTCCTACCAGCAGCTTGTGATAGGATGAGTAATAAAAAAAGACAAAGATACAACATCCAACAAATCTGAGCCTCATCAGTGAGGGACTTCTAAGTGTTCTAATGTATGTCCTTTTCTGGCTGGTGGTACCACAGTATGCTGGCATTTGTGTAGTTGCAAGAAATAAAGACCAAGTGTATTTGTTTTGGTTTTGCAGTTTTTATTGATAATTTATTTTTCCAAAGTACAGTCTCTTTTGATCTAAAACAATAGCTGTAGTGCTTATTTTGGGCCATAATCACTAATAACTTGAAAACTACTTTATTGAAAGGTCTGCTTTACTTGTTGAGAAAGTTAGCTAAAGGAAGTGTTGTTCATTTGGTGTGAGATGATCGTGTGGATGCACAATTGTGTGGCAAACCCACCCCACAGCCCTGTGATTCCCTATCTGCTGTAGGCCACCTCCGCCCCCAGGGGCTGGCGCTCCAGAGAGGTAACTGCACTGGGAGCTTCACCAGGGCTGTTTTCTGCAGATGGCTCTCCACCGCCTGCACTTCCTGAAAAGACGATACAATTAAGATTAAAATAGATGTCATTATTGCTAGAGGCAGCAAGCTAGAAGGTACACACTTTGTCAATGACATCTAAATACCTTTTATGCAGCTCTAAATGTTCGGGAAGCTATTTTTCTCAGTTAGAAGTCCATTTGAAAAGTGCTTTAGAGTAATGGCAGATCACCTAGTGGTAATTAAGTATTGTGTTTTAAATAACTGCCACTGGAATACACAATAGTTTTTTCTCCACTCATGCAAGACTTTATTTTTGTGTTATCTCCTGATACTTCCCTTCCAGGTAGGAAGTGTGAGGAACATTAATTTTTTGTCTGTCTCCAATACAAAAAGCCCCAAGCACCCACCTCCAATGAATCTTTTCTTTGTTATCTTTTACCTTCTATGATTTCAGTCTTCAACCCTATTTCAGTGATGCAGTTGCCTCAACACCACAAAACTGTCAAGAAAGTGTACTGACAGTGTTTGTTTAATGTCTCATAGCCAGAGTGCTCTCATTGCTGCACAGATGTCCGTCATACTAAAGGAATCTATTTTCTTCTTGAGATTTCCAAAAAGAAGGTGTGAATAGAAAGTATAAAATATGAATGCTAACCAAAACATTTCTGATTCAGTTTTGATTCAAGTCTGAACTGCCAGCACTCTTACTTTGTTTGGACTCTTGTTTGGCTACATGTGGCATCCCGGAGCTCATGGAGAAGGCTCCAGCTTTGCTACCTGTTGAATTTTTGACATATACAGCCCAATCTGGCTAATTTGGGCATGTAAAATATGCCTAAGGGTCAAAATTTAGGCACATGAGTTAGGCAGGCAAGATTTAAGTGAGACACTAGAGGTGTCTCTTTCTCCCCAGCTGCAAGACTGCTTACAGAGCCACTCACTTTAGGAGGACTGGTTCTATTTAGATACCAGCTAGAGGAGTAAGAGATGTAGACTGGATCCAACTCCACCTGTGTGGGATGCAGTGAGAGGCCCTTTATAAAGGGACTCACTGTTAGGCACACAGTCCACCATGTAAGGCGAATGTTAGCATTCAGACATCTGTTTGAATATACATAAACATTCTAGGGCTCTGGTTTTTAACTGTATTTCAAGTTACTAACACATTTCCTGGAAAAAGCCATCCACAGCTCTTTTTCTTCCACAACTGCCACTCTTCTTGTTTCTCATTTTGATGTTTCCCATGGAAACCGTCATAATTCAAAATATAAAACATGTCTTTGAAATGCAACCAAGGGAACTTCATTTAGTAAATCCAAATGTCTTCAAGCACCATCACTTTCATAATTACCCAACTAAACTCGTCCCCAAAATGTCAACTTTACAAACTGGTCTAAAACAAAACTTCAAGAGATTTTTAGTCCATCTGTAATGAAACAGATTCAAACTTCCCTCCATAGTTTGTAAAGGCACTACCAACAAATATTATGATGAATCATTGCATTTATGACATGAATTTTGTTAAATTATCTTCAAATGCAACAAAACACGTTCCAATTATGTGCCAGGAACAAATGATACATTCTGTCATTAAGTATTGTGGCCTGACCACAAAATGAAACACCAGCTTGGACAATATTTTTACTAAATGGAAAGAAAATTACAGGTAACAGTTAAGATGGATGTATAAACAACAGCTTCTAGATCTAGCAGTGAATAACCTAAAAAACATCTAAGATTCTAAATTTGAGAGGTTTTATTCCAGAAACTGAAATTTATGAGTTTAGCTTAAACCACAGCAAGGAATACCTCAGTTTTCTTCTGGACTGAGATACTGAGGTTTAAGCTTTTAGTCATCCCTGATTTGACATTTCCAAGTCAAGACATTTCCCATGGAAGTATACAAAGGATCAAGAAAAAATTTTGAAAGGCCAATTCCAGTTATATTTTATGATCACTGGTTTGTCCAGTTCTTCTCCATTTTATTGAAATATGTTGGAGGTTTTCATGCTTATAGGCCCCAGAAGATACACAAAGCCAGAAAAATATTGATTTCAAGGAAAAGATGAGATGGAAAAAACGGAATTCATCACAGCTTGTCGAGATTGCGTCAGACTAGATCCTATACAACTTTGTGTAGATGTGAAAACTAGAATGTTTCATTATCCAGGCTTCTTCCTGGCACACTTGTAAACTCCATCTACTTGGCGTGAGGCTGCAAACTGCAATCCACAGTAACAATCTAAATACACTATCATGAAAACTTATAATTACTGAAAGGCAGAAAAGTGATAGATTGAATCTCAGGGCGGCTGACAGAGCTGACAGATCCCCCTCAGGAAAGAATACAAGGTATAACATCCAAAAATGGTTTGCAGCTTTGTCCTCTCAAATCTGGCGTTCAGCATATGCCAAGGTCCCACAGGATGGCCTGAGAGCACTCCAGGAAAAGAGGCTGGAGCAGTCAGGGAACAACAGAGGTTCAGTGCTTCAGTTCTGAAGGGAGGTACAGCAAACTACTTTGGGTGCAAGGAGACACATCAACGAGGTACCAATATAACGCATAGGGTCTCAATTCTTGCAGAATCCAATTTTGGGGGGCAATGCAAGTGAGGAACTTGTACTGCTGGACTGACGCTGCTTTGGCATGAATTTCAGCACAACATTCCCTCAAAAAGAAATTGAGCTTGTTCAGCCATCACCATCTGAGTTTTATGCAGTATTTCTAAGTGAACCTATGAATATTATGAATGTTTTTTCATAAGGAGCTGCTCTCAGATTGTTATCAAGAGACCCACAGTGTCTCTGTTAACCATCCCAGGCTAAGGGATCTGGATCAGAAAGGGGTTTGATGTGATAGCTATTTAAATTGTATGAGAAATTTTAGTATTCCAGAGTGAGAACAGATTAAAAATGGCTATCAAAGCAAAGTGTCAAGCCAACATTGCTGTGAGATGGAATTTAGCAGAAGTCAGCCGTGCAACTGCATTACCATGGTGCTGAGGCCAAGCAAATACTGGCCTAAAGAGCCAGCTGGGTGTACTCAGTTCTGGTTGAAGATTAACATGTACTTTTGACATGTCCTTTTTAAATCTTTTCTTGACAATCCATACTCCATAAATTTCACACTTTATGGCTTGTTTTCAAAAATTTTAGTCAACTTTGTGAACTCTTCAAGTGTGTGTTTCCCTCCCTCTATTTTTATGTTTAAGATTCGAGTATTTGGCTTTGGCCACTGACAAGGTCAGGATATTGAGCTAGACAGATCACTGGACTAACCCACACATGAATGCTGTGTTCTTATGCCAGTTTGGATAGTTTTAAATCTTGTCTATGTCAAAAACAATATGACCTGGTACATATTTTCCCACCTTTTGGGGGAATTTCCATAGGTGCTGGGAATAGTCTCTGTCCGTGGTGCTCGGTCAGCATTCTACCCGAGCTGTGACTTCAGCTCAGTCTGGCATTACACAGCCACAGTGCTGTGAGGTGAGGTCCGAAAAGATCTCGAAGTTATTTCCAGGACTGTTTAAATGTCAGAATAAAGCTTTGAAAATTAGCAGTATCTAAATAAGCACAAAGCCATTGGAGAAATCAAAGTAACCCCTCTGAACATGAAAGACATTGACGGATACCAGGAAACCAGAAAAGGCTGACAACAAAATCTTGACTCCACTTTGGAAGACCATGAGTAATGATTGAGGATGTCTGTTGAACAAGAGAATTGCTGCTCTGTGTTTGCATCAGAACCACCAGCTTGATGGTTCTGAGACATTTTAGTTTTGTGCCACTCAAATATCAGCCTCAGCCCATTTGAGGTCTTGTGTCAGGTATAGAT
>VYZQ01041158.1:13872-27680 GCA_013400655.1 Mystacornis crossleyi | reverse complement strand
CAGGTCTGTGTGGGGCTGCGTGGAGAGGAAGGGAAGCCCCCCAGTTTACAGAAACCACGATGCGTGGTCTCGGCTACGCGGAAACTCATAGGTGTTTCTTAGCTGCCTGTTGTTTAAGGCTGATTCTGGATGCCCCCCAAAGCCGAGACAGCTTTTCCCAGCAGCGTTTTGCCCNGATTAAAGAGACATACAGTTTGTGTTATTACAGATTTTACCATGACCTGCAGAAAACATTTTTAAGATACACGTGAAAAACGTGCCTCCAGTTCTTTTTCCCTGCTGCCATTTTTAGCTTTGTCCCATGTCACCTACTTTCTCTTTCTTCCTGACCTTGGAGCGGCCATTTTAAAGAGTTGATTTTTTGGGGGCTTTACGTTGGAGAAAACCTCTCTCCCTTTTGTCCTGGGTTGCATTGTATTCCATTACCATTTTTAGCAATGTTCCCTGCCTCCTCCCTCTGGACTATCTCTTGTTAATGTGCCTATCAATGCCTTGTGCATGACTCATTGATATATCGATCTTGGACTATCTCCTGTTAATGGCCCCATCAGTGCCTCGCCCTATGACTCACCATCCCATTGTGAGATGCTCCGCTCAGGGGGAAGGAGTCAAGCATTCCCACCTGGATAAAGTGGTTTTTGCAGCAGTACAGGAGAACCTCTTCCACTGGATTCCCAGAGGAACAGCCTCTTCCAGTGGATTCCCAGAGGACAAGAGCTACACAGCCACCACTGGACTTCCCGAGGAGGACCAGACCTTTTTTCTAAAAGATCACTGTTTTCAACAGAACCACTTCAACGAGAACTGCAGCTATCACCTGATCGGACTGCTACCACCACCCTTCCCAGCAGGGTGTCAGGTCGTACCCTGACTCTGTCAGCTTAAACCAGTGTTGCTGTATTACTGCTCTGTTATATACATATCTATATATATAGATATAGATATAGATATATATATATAAGTAAAGNGGCTGGCCTGCCCACCCCCCCCCCCCACCCCCGCAGGAAGCTGGGACAAAGAAGAGTAATTTCCCACTTCACTATGCCATTTAAATATGCAAATCACAAAAGCACTATTGGATCAGCAACTTGTCCATAAAATAAGTTTTAACCTACTACACATACCTAACAGGTTTGTTAGAAATAGTTGCAAAAAGTTTCAAGTTCTGTGTTTTTTTTCTAAACATGCCAAAACTTGCCTAAGGACAGTTGTAATGACTGTGAGGAACTTTTTCTTTTAGGAAATGTTCTTTATTGGTCATATAAGGTCTTTAATTTAGAAGTCATCAAGATGTCAAGCTGGGGTAATTTGACTTGTCCCACTTCTTAGAACACTCATTTTTTAAATACGTTTGTTGGTGTGTGACTTGTTTGAAAGAGAGTGACCAGAACATGATAGTTTGGGTGCATGCCAGACTGACCATAACTGAGAAGGTTCTTTATAGAGACATTTTTGATCCTAGTAAAGGAAAAGGTTCTGTTATCATCATTAAATTAATGGAAAAATCTGACTCAAAGGGTATCTGATAAACTTGGATTTTACAGGAAATTAAGTCACTAAAAAGGACATTAAAATGTGCTTTTTTAGAATTCTATATTCTTCAAGTGTTTACTCAGCTAAGTACAATAAATTCATTTATAAATGAATTATCTTTGGGACAACCATATAGAGAAACAATATAATTGTCATAACAAAGTGACTGGTGAGATGGAGGAACTGGGTTTTTGATATGTAAATGTGAATGGGTAACATATTCGAACCTGTAAAAAGGTTCAGATCAAAGTTTTGATCTAAGAGATGTAGACAATGGAGCTAGAATTAAATAAATTCTTAAAGGCTGCCAGTTCACATGAAACCAATATTACCTAATTTTTGAATCCAGTTGGACCCAAGTGTCTAGCACCCTCTGAGGTCCAAACAGTTTTATGTTGGAAGACTTGGGTATCTACTACATGTAAATCTAATTTTAAAAAGATTTATATTCAATGGTGACCATGTGCGGAAAAACTTCCTATACCTGTTTTTTTACAAAAATTAAAATTAAAAATCATTTAATTTGTCTAATATATTTATTTTTCTGTAAACTTCTTCTTCTTCAGCCATTCCTATATTCCTAAATCTGAGAAAAAGTATAAATGATAGAGATGCTTGACACACTTAGTTTTCTTGATTTTTTTATTTTTTCATTTTCCTTGCTATCTGTTCTCCAAGTATTTTCCCACTTTTCATGCCTATATATCCTACAAAAACAAAGGATTTCTGACAAACATCTTATGAGGTGTCTAGCTTTTATTAAACAATCCAAAAAATCAAAGCACTAATCCAATTTGTATGAATCAGACATGTTGCGAGATAAACCCTTGGGGAAATTCTTCCTCATGTCATGAAGTCATCCAGTGTTAGAATGAAATGCACAGACTTTGCAATGTGAATCTGTTCACAAGTAAACTTGTATCACTCCTACACCACGGTAAGAACAGGAGAAAAGTGGTGCAATAACCAGGGAGTTCACTGTGTCTTGGTTATTCTTGGTAATGTCTTATAAGAAACAGTAAAATCAACCTTTTGCTGTTAAAGTTTTGTTCAGAAGCAAAGTAAGCTCCTAAAGAATATGGAAATAGGGGAGGCACACTAATAAGGTGAAGTAAGATCTGAATATTTCATGAAACCAAGAGTGAAAAATCATCATGGAATTGCTGAGTGTTGTTTTCTTTCACACACTAAAGCTTCAAAGACTCTGCACAGGAAAAGAGAACTGCTGTTCTCATGAATCCTTTCTCATAGATGGTTCAACCTTGCTGAAAGCAAAAGCAAGAGGAGTACATGTGAAAGGCTTTACCTCAAAGAACTCTGACGTATTCCCTTCTCTGAAGTTATGAGTTTCCTGAAATTAATGCAGACTTCTTAATCCCATCTTCCAACTCTGACTCCCCCTTCCAAAAGGATTGACATTCTTTGCAGCCCTTTTTTTTTTTTTTTAAGGAAACAAATAGAAACAAAGAAAACTGTCATGCAGGATGGGACAAGAGGCAGAGAAATAAGATTCATTGTCAGCACTAACACATCCTTACAACTGGACTGAAGAAAGCAAAAAATAGGTGGCAGTGGCATGGTACTAAACTGAGTGGAGAAGACTATTAAGACTAGCACGGTACTCTGAAAGAAAATAAAATTAGTCAGAGAATCGTAGAACAAGTTGGAAAACACCTCTGAGGTGACCTGATCTAACTCTCCACTCAGAGTACAACTAAATACTACTGAAAATAAAGTACAACATCAAAGTCAGTTTTTCCAGGGCCTAGTTCAGTCAAATTTTGGCTTTTTCCATTACTGGAGATTTTTTAATCCCTTTTGGAAATTTCTTTACAGTATTTGATGACCTCACTGAAAATTTTGTCTTTCTAAAGTCTAATTCAAATTTCCCTTCCATAAACTGGTGTCTGTTGCATTTTAGCGTTTCACTATTTCCAGGGAAACTGTCTTCATTTCCTTTATAATTTTCCATTAGGTAATGGAAGACAGAAATGAAAAACAAATAGCTTTGCCTTCTCCAGACTGAATAAACTTTCCAAGCTTCATTTCATATGTGCTCCAATAATCTAAGAATTTCAGCGACCCTTTGCTGGACTTGCTGCAATATATAAGTTCCCCTTTTGTATTGCAGAGCCTAAGACTATATACATTCTCCAGATGCAATGTCATAACTGCCAAATAGAAATAAATACTTTGAGAGAAATTCTTCAGTCTTGATGATGATCTGAGAAATTCAGGCCTGAGCGTGTTTAATTTTCATCACTCCAAATGAAAACATCAACTCCATCTTACATAACATTTTTTGAAAATTAGCTGTAAATGTGTTTCAAAACAAAAACTGATTAATCTTCTACAATTTAATTTCTGTAATATCTCTCCTGACTTCCCACCCCAGAAGTTTGCAAAATAGATGCTTTTGAATTTTTAGAAACCTCAAACATAATACAGTAGAAGAGAAATAAAATATCTGATTTTTAAAATTTGTTTACAAAGTGACAAATGTTTTAAGAAAGTCTTGTCTGCTCCCTTCGAGATTTGTTGAAATTCAAGAAAAAATATTTTATGCAAAAAACCCCAAATCTTCACAATGAATACTCTCTTTGAAGTATCTCTTCTGAGTATTAGCTAAAATATTAAACATTAAAACTCTTTGATAAAGATTAATACACCTTATCCTTTAAATAGCATCATGGGATTTTGATCAAGATGCCTCTTTAACAGCTAACATCCATTTTTTAAATTTTCATTAGTTTAAAATTAACTTTCAGTTTAAATTCACTAGAAAAAAAATAGAATTAATATAATCAAAACCTTTAAACAATTTTTTCTTCTGTTTAGTACTATATAAATAGATATGTAAACTACTAACTTGAAACTCTTTAATACCAGCAAGGGGCAGAACTGCTACTGTCTTTTTCTGTTTGGGGTTTTTTTATGGGGTTTATCTGAATATTTGAAAAGGTGCTGATGAAATCTGCAGGCTAATAAGTTTGAATTTGATGCCATAGCATTGACAGACGATGATTTTCAAATATCTATCATGTATGTAATGGTAAATGTCAAGCAGTACTTATTAAGAAAAGATCTTTCTCCTGAGAATTATTATGATTTTGAGAAGAAGAAAACCAAAATTAAGTATAGCAGACATGTCAGCAATGAAAAATTACTCTGTTTCTGAAGATACATGTAAAAAAGGCCCACATTTTACAATTTATGACTATGTTCTCTAGGAGAGAGATTTAAATTTCTTCCAGTCTCTATGTGAATTTATTGGCAGTCAAATTTTATACGTATAATTGAACTTCACATAGCTTATAAATAATTAATACATGAATAAAACATCAATAATAAACCTTAATTCAGTTAATATTTCTATAGTCTGACAAGAAAATAGATGCTCATTAAATGTTTTATAATAATGCGGCTTTAACATTATTAGTAAACCTATGCTAGGTCTGTTTGCAATACCTTTTCATTTCTTAGTAATAAATAGATTACAAAAGAAAATAACACCTAATTATTTGTACTGTAGATTAATTTCAATATTTTTGATATTATGTAGAGTATTGCACAAAACCAAGCAGACATCTTCACCCAGAGTATTGTTTTTTCTCCACACCAATTTTAATATCCATTTATTGTTCCTGAGGAGTCACATAACAAACACCAATCTTTATTAAATCTATTAAATGGACTAAAATTCAGAAGCACTGTTTTTTTTTAATAAAATTTTGCATAAACCTTTGCAAGAAAGGTGTAGAAAATGAAACTGGAAAGAAGCACAAGCTAGGTGATGATATAACTGGAAAAGTGTGACCATAGAACAGATACTGGAATTCCCCAACTGTTCTATTATGCTCAGTACTGTTCAGATTCTGGTGGTATAATTATGGTATTTAGATTGCTGTATTGGGTTTTCATGGCAAGGTTTTGCTCGTGGGCCAGCTATAGGGGTGGTTTCTGTAAGAATGTACTAGAAGCTTCCAACATGTCTGATGGAGCCAATGTCAGTCACCGCCAAGACAGATCTGCTGCTGGCCAAGTCAGCGATCAATCAGTGATGGTGGCAGTGCCTCTGGGATAGCATAGTTAAGGCAGGGAGGGGATAGCAACTTCATCCAGGGAGACAAGCAAGAGTATGTCAGAGAAACACCCCTGCAGGCACCCACATCAGTGCAGAAGGAGGGAAGGAGGTGCTCCAAGGCACCAGAGCAGAGATTTCCCTGCAGCCAATGGTGAGGCAGCCGTGCCTCTGCAGCCCATGGAGGTCCATGAGGAAGCAGAGATCCACCTGCAGCCGCTGGAGAACCCAACACCAGAGTAGGTGGATGCATCAAAGGAGGCTGTGACTTCACACTGGAGCATGCTCTTGGCAGGACTTGTGGATCTATGGAAAGAGGAGTCCATGCTAGAGCAGGTTTCTGGCAGGACTTGTGACCCCATGGGGGACTTGTGATGAAGCGGGCTGTTCTTGGAGGACTACACCCCATGAAAGGGACCCACACCAGACCAGTCTGTTCATGAAGGATAGCACCTCATGTGAGACACATGCTGGATCAGTTTGTGAAAACCTGCAGCCTGTGGGAAAGACCAAATGACCAGTGTTGAAGAAGTTTATGGAGAATTGTTTCCCATGGATGGGAACCCCATGCTGGTGCAGGGGAAGAATGTGAAGAGTCCTCTCCATGAAGAGGAAGGAGTAGCAAAAACAATGTGCGTGATGAGCTGACTGCAGTTCCCATTCCACTGTGGGGAGGAGGTAGAGAAAATCAGGACTGAAGTTGAGCCTTGGAAGAAAAGAGCAGGGGGGAAAGGTGTTTTTAAGATTTGGATTTATATCTCATTATCTTACTCTGGATTGGTACTAAATTAAACTAATTTCCCCAAGTCACATCCATCCATCTGTGATGGCAATCCTGTCCTAATCTCAAGACATGAGCCTTTAATTATATTTTCTCTCCCTGTCCATCTGAGGAAGGGTAGTAATAAAGTATTTTTGGTGGACACCTGGCATTCAGACAGGATCAACCTAGCACCTATTAGCTAAGTCAGATAGGTTCTGTCTCCCATATAATTATTTGTATGAATAAATCCACTCAGGAGATATTAAAAGGTACTGCAGTGGATAATAACTTTATTTTAAAAGATCTTAATATTATTTAAAGTATAAACACCTGGTGAAAAAAATGAGAAAACTCACATCTGAGCTGATAGTACTTGATCACGCTAACTTCAGAGGAATAAAATTCATTAAAAAAAGGTTTAACGTCTTTTAACAAAGCTGAAAAAACTCCAAAGTTTAGATCATTTCCAGCTGTCAGGAGCTTACAACTAAGCAGCAGTGGATGTTAATCATTATTTTAATTGTGATGTTTAAGTGAGATTGTTATTGTAATTGGATGGGTACCACCATCCCTGGACAGTTTCTCAGACAGACATGGGATAAGTCCTAATCTAATGCACTATACTTTGAATGAACTGGAGAAAATTCTTGAAAGTTATTTTGCAAACACAAATTTCTGTTTCAGCATTGCAGCAATTAGAAAGGAAAAGAATGGACATTTATGACATGTTAGAAGATATGTCAAGGATGACCCTTTATACCTGGTGGGTCCCCTGCACCAAGACAGTCTGGGGAACAAAATAGCATTTATTCCTCATGGGGTGTCGTTTGCTCCCCAGTTGAAACTCCCTTGTTCCCTTAATCCAGACACATTCCGTCCATCATGATGACACCTGAACTGTGAGAAGGACCCCAAAGAGAAGGCTGAGCACTTTGAATCTCTCAGTCAGATAAGGATTTGGTAAACAGCAGGGAAAAAGGCGAGCTTATAAAACACTTTGAATTTAGTTCATATTGGCTCAGAGACAAGAGGGTCAGAAACAAAATGCCAGAGCAATTATAAGTTCTTTTGAAAGCGAAACTGAGATGCATAAAATTACCATAATTATTATCACTGACTCAACTTATTTTAAATTCATTATTTTTTACAGTTTAACACATAAGTTCAAATGTGACATGACATTATCACTAACTGAACATTATTGAGGTTAGATGGTAGAAACGTATTCTTCTCTTTAATCTCACTTTTTTTGATCGGTTATTAAAGGTACCTCTCAAAGTATGTATAAATTATTTACAGTCAAAGAGCTTGTTAAAATAAGAGAGAAAAACAAAACAATTTAAAAATAGAATTATCTCCATCAATTTCTTAATTCAAAGCAGCAAAAGATACAAGAATACAGTACACATGCAGACTTGATTAATATTGAATACAATTCTGTACTTACTGTAAAATCTCTTATTCTGGGCTCAGAAAAAAAAAGAAAGGATGTCACCACAATGATGCAAACAGATATCAGACCATTATTCTTTGAAATACACAAGAGTTGTTATACATCATAACTCATATAAAAGGTTCTTCAAAGAATCTTCTTCATTTTATTCTTCAGAATATGTTATCCCTTCTTTCCTTGCTGCTTATTATATCACTAATTATATTTGTGTGCAAGAGACAGGTAGACAAAGGGGAGTGATCATGAAAGGTTAGGAAGGAGGAAATCTACTGTCATATAAAAGCAAGATTTTAACATTTTTTCTCTGCATAACAGTAGGGACAAAAAACCCAACAAACCCCCAGTATACAAATGTACAACCTCCTCTCCCTCACCAAAAACCCCAAGCCCAAACAGAACCCCAATAGGTAATCTCAGCAGTTACCCTGAGGGTAATTATTTACTGTCTTTCTCTGGCACTCACTTTACTGAAATGAACTCTTTTATTCCTTTTTAAATTTATAATGAAAACCTGTGAAAATGTACTTGTGGGACATTAGCTGCCATTTTGAATCTGGGAAATGTATGACTAAATCTTTTGTATTTGCTTAAATAAGGTATCCACATACCATTGCTTTCCCAGTAGTAAATATGATGTTCCTGCCAGTTTTGAGGTTGCATATGCCTTTGTTACTGTGATCTGGCAGTAATTAGAAGTTGTTATTGATAAAGGCAATTAGAAATGACCCAGAGACCTATTCAGTTGCAATGCTGTAATGTAAAATTACTCAACATGACATGAGTAGCTGGCCTAACAGGAACACAGGACTGAAAGGAATATTTGCAGATAATGTTTTTATTTCTTGATGCCAGAAAAGAAAAGAGAAAGGAAACCTGATTTTTTTTTTTCCTGTCTATAAACACTAGATGGAGAATTAGGGTGTTATTCAAGTCAAATAAAGAACTGCCTGAACTGGTAAATAAGTGGTGTCAAAAAGTACATGTATTTCTCTCTCTTTGAATTACATTGAAAATAATCTCTGCATGAACAGTCTAGCTCAACTTGTTATAACTGGACATCAAGTGGCTGTGATTTCTGTCTTGGAGAGGCTGGTTCTTTCAAAATTGAAATTCTGAAGCCTGGACACTGTGTTACCTTCCAGGTACAATGGCTTCTGCCGAAGTTAAAATTGGGAAAAAGCATGACTCTAGTATTCACAGCATGCTAGACTTAACTGAAAGACTGAAAATTAATTTTAAGCTGATATCATTAAATGAATTACTCTAAAAATGAAAAGTTCATGCACTGATATGCTGTAGCCCTGGATTTGAGCTAAAATACAGTAGGAAGCTAAGGCAAGTTATATCATTCTTGGCGCTGGTGAGACACAACTGGACCACCACCTCCAGTGCTGCGCTCTCTGGTATGGCAGAGATCAGTAATACAGATTTTTGAATTTTAGATGAAACGTTAAACTTACATCAAGGAAAAAATAAAATTTTCGATAAATTGTTTTTAACTTTTCTAAATGCAGTGTAGCAATTTGTTTAAACACCACCATAAAATATATAATTTTAATTATTTATAGAAATAAGGAGCAGGAGAATTAGATCGAATCAGTAAATTATTATACAAAAGGAAATTTATTTTCGAAAGGAAATATATTTAAGTAACATATAATTTTAAATGATCAAAAACTTGCTACACATGTTTCCAAACTCACAATTTGTTATTTTTTTGGCATACACTAGGCTGTTATTTGCACACCATAAACAGAAACCTGCACTGGCATTTCACCAAACTGAACTGAAATGTGTGTGATATCTGGCATAGCTTTCTCCAAGTGTCACCTAATTTTCTCTTCAGATACTCTTCCCTAAACCACAGAATACATTCCCATGCCATAAGAATACATTTGAATTTACTAACTATTTTTTGGTTTTAGGGCACTATAAATAGCAGCTTAATGAATCTCATTTTTAAGACTAAATGGGAGTTTATAGTCTGACTGCTTTGAGGTTTTTGTTTTTTACTGAACTAATTTAGAACTGTGAGGAAAAAAAGAATCAAGAGATTCAAAGGCAATCATGAACCTTCCAAGGAAGAAAGAAAATAGGATTTTAATAAAGAGCAGGGAAAATTAATCAAAACCTGGAAATTTTTTCCAGCATATTTTCCAGCATGGGTTGAAGATTAATCTCTGTACAGTACAACCAAAGTATTATGCACACTGTACACCAATTACTGCCTTTGAAAAATATGTATAAGTAGAAAATAATTAATTTGAAAATTGTCATATTATGTCTGCAGGTGACTACAACTCTGAAAGCAGAGTGAAAAATTTTACATTAGTANTTTTTTAATTGTTGCTTTGGTGGTTTTTTAGAAGGCAAAACAAAGACCCTCAAAGTACATATCCCAGCAAAATCAATAGAACATTCAATAAATATGTTTATACCTATGAAATATTTGGATGTCCTACTGGTATCCATGAGTGGCTTTAATGGTGAAAGATTAGCATATCTAATCATGATGCCATTGAAATCAGTGAAAATACTCCCACTAGTGCTGGTGGGTGAAGATTTCCCATTTAAATTATCCACAATCCTTCAACTTACTCTGTAACTAAAACTTAATACCTGCTTATCATGTTCATTCTTTTTTTTTAAATTTTAGTTTTAATATTCCTTGATTTATATACTGTCAAAAAATTTGAAGTTTTAAAGGTCTAAGTAAAATGTTTATTCCATACTGTTACCAAATACTCATGTTCTGATACAGATATTCAGAGATAAAAATCTCTTGAACTACATGGAGTTTCTCTTACAAAGTGTTATTACTTTATAGAAATGTTTCTGAAATTGAATATTTTCCATTCTAAAATACAGTTTAAAAGCCTTTTTTGTGTCTAAGATATCCATAGAGAGGAAATGAAGTATAAAGCCATGATTTTTACCAATTAATAAGGGTGGTATTACTACTGCTGCTACCACTAGTTATAACTGCAGTAGCTGTAGTAATAGTAGTAGTAATAGTAGTAGTAGTAGCAGTAGTAGTGACACTTTCATTCATGATTAAAAAATAGAAAACTATGGAATAGCAAAAAAATACAACTAGTTCCAATGGAAATCACATTAAATTTTATAGAAGTCTGAAATAATTCACTTGATGACACATATTCCCCTTAGTCTTCTGCTCTGGCAGTAAACACAGCTTTGAAATTTTTTCTCTCTGTGCAGCAGAATTTTATTTCTACTGATCCCACAGTTTTTGTGGAAATAATTAATAATNCATTATTGTCTTGGTCTTCCCAAAGAGAAAATTCCACATAATACAGCAAATGAAGTGAAGCATCAGAGATACTGAAGATGTACAGAGCATCTAAAGGATCTTCTGATAATTCATTAATTATTAAATTCTCTTCTTATTCTGCAGAGTAAGTGGAAAAAGTAATTCATTCCTTCTCCCAGTAAAAAAATAAATTAAAAAAATAGTAAAAAANCTGTAGGATAACATTCACTAACAACTTTTTGTACACTGTAGCATGTTTGAGATAGAAATCCAATTTTAAACATAACCTCTCTGAATAACTCCAACTTTTGGTCTCACAAACAACAATGCTAAAATGCTATATACACTATTAAAAAGAAATATCACATCACTGAATAACTGCTAACTTTTTAATAAGAAGCGGATGGAAAAAAAAAGAAAATCTCTTTGGCACAGGAAAAAGTTGTATCTCTAGGTATCATTTTCCATCTAGTTTAGCCTTCACACACAGCCAACCATTTTATGTAAAAGTTGCATGTACTGTATAAATAAAAATCAAAAGATCACAGAATAGACCAACTAATGAATTTTAAACTGATTTTGTGCCGGAAATGTGGTGGAACAGCACCATCTGCAGGTGTGTCACCATAAATCTGATATTCTTCGGGTAGTTAAACTGTTTAACGTCATTATGTTCTCTTTTTTTGGTACAGATTTGGTCTTTGCTTTAGGTGAAAATCCAACAGCCAGTGAAGACATGGATTATTTTTCAGACAAAATGCTAGCCATAATGAAATGTTAACATAACATAGAAGTATAAAACCAAATCCATTTTTTCTGCAAACATTTAGTTTGAAAGAACTTTATCATGTGGCTCCTTTTGTTTTTAAGAAATGAACAGATCTATGTGTTTAGACATTTTGTACATTTATGTCTTCTATGCTGTTACTTGATCTAAACCATTCCTCTGTTGCAAATACTTATTTTTATCTTTGTAAAATATTATACATGGTTCTGAGACAGATCAGACATGAAAAGGTCAGTATGATGCTTCGTATCTTAGGATTTACATCAAGATACTTTATATTGTATCAATTAAAAGTACCAGTGCTGCTTAAAAGAAAATAATTGCATGTTACACCCGCTAGAAAGCTGGATGTCCTTAAAGACCACATTTTTTCTTCACTCTCTTCTACCTTTACATCCTCTAACCCATTGTAGGTGTCTGGAGTTGAAATCGTATTTATTTTGAAAAATGGTTAAAAGGTTATGTGGAAAATTTTGGATAGGAAGGGATTGGATAGTGTGTCATCCATTTGTGAGAGGATTTATTTTTCTCTACATTTTTAAGGAACTCTGCGAACTCTTATTTTGTCCAAGATAATATATTTAGCAGTAATAAACCTTGAAAACTAATCATAGATATTCAAAGGATGTGAATAATTATTTCTTTAGTTGTTATAATGCAGACATTTCCATAACAGTTCAAAGACGTTCAGAAAAAAAAATAGTGATGTCCCTAGACCCTAGATCTGTGTACTTACATGTAGATTTAAAGCTGTAACTATTTAATTGATATGTTTACATCAGAGAATATTCTTCTGAATATTCTTTTTTGAATATATGATTTAAAAAAAAAGAGCAAGCCTCTTACCTAGTTACTCTAGATTATATATCATGGTGTTTGGAAATGTAAAACAGTTTTCTGACATATTTGTCTAAGAGTTCCAGGAAGAGAAAAACCACTTCTATGAACAGGTGTAAGAAAACATGCAGCTGGGGCATTTTTCAGAGGAGTTGAGGTTTTTTGCTGAAAAATATTAACCCATTAAAATGGAAACCATGGCTATAAATACATAGGGTGGGAGACAGTTCAACCGGGGAAGCTCATTACTGATGTCATCTCCAATATATATTGCTATAGTTCTGAAGCATAAAATGTCTCTTTGTTCCTCTATCAGCATTCTATTTCTCCATCTGTCTCCTCTCCATTTCTTCCTCTTAATCACTTTTTTGGCAGGATTTCCTATCATCTAGTATTTTACCCACTACAGTGCCTGTTTTAATATTTACAATAAAACCCTTGCACCAAAACATCTCATTTCAAAACCAGAAGCAGGCAAGCAGACAGACAAAAAAGGAGAGAGAATAATACTCTGGTAGTTTGGGCATTCTGTAATTATTTAAAAAGAAAGGGTTCAAGAAAGTGAAGGAAAGAGGAAATTCAGGCCCTTTCAATTCAAGAAATTCCAGTCTCTTTCATGATTAATTCAGGAAAGAAATGTGAAAATTTTATCTCAGTATCCTGTGTGTACATGGAGCTGATCATATCTTAAGTGTCCGTGTGCAACGTGCAACACTTGAAATAAGGAAAAGATTCATGGGAAGGGAGNAAAGAAGTACTATAAATAAAGAAGTTCTTTTACAGAGGTATTCTTTTGCATCAAACACTTCATTTCTTACTTTAAGAATGAGAATAAATCCTTGCACTCTTGAGCTGTGTTTATTAGAAGACAAAGTGAGGTGCTGCAAGTAACTCAGACTTGCAGAGAGCAAAAAGACAAAAAAATATTTCAGGTAATGATAATCAGTGCTTGGGTATTTATGTTCATTTACTTTTTTTTCTGATTATAAATTTAAAGAATATTAGCAAATTTCAATACTTTTCAGTTTTTTATTTAATTTATTTTTTAAATTCTATTTTTATAGTTTTAATTTCAAAACCATC